>VACF01000298.1:0-18078 GCA_006891605.1 Pleurozium schreberi | reverse complement strand
AAACTTAGATGAAAAACGTCAAGCAGTAAGTTAATGAGAATTTAAATTATTGCGGTATAGCCTATTGCGAATTCGAACATTGCAAACCACGCACCTCAATTACTTCGTGATTATCCAGTGCTTTGACGAGAGTGCTGATCTGAGAGTCAGTGATCTGACACTCTGCCAACTGCAGTCGCTTTAGGTGTTTTGGCAAAGACCTCCATATAAAGGCTTGCAGACTAAATGCTGGACCCAGAGAAACATCTTCAGCTTCGATGGACGCGAAAGAAGAATCTGTAGGCCTGAAAGTCATTGTGTGCCTTACCATTCCTGACCGCTGAAAATGTGGCACCTGGCTTCCAAAAGGTGTGCAATTACCTGAACCATACAAGCAAWTAAGTATCTAAATAAACATCCGATGTGAATGCAACCATGAGTTCCTTAATTATGTCATCCCCAAATATGACAAAAATTTAAAAGTAACAGGATTTACTGATTATCAACATGTTGATCCATWTGCTCATTGATCAGTGTCCTGCAAGTGTTGGGCAATTCTAATGGTCTGTAATATAATCCTCGCATCAAAATGTTGAAATTCTGAATGGTGATTGGATCTCTCATACAAGCAAGGGTAATGAGACGGCTTGAAAAATTGATTCTTGTAAAACCATTAACTTATTAAGACCCAACTCAGTTCAGTATTGACTTCAATTACCAAAGAAGTGATCGACTACAAATGGAAGCTTTTACAGAAGACGGGGATCACCTTGAAGGAGTAATTCCCTGAGAGAGCTCTCTTCAAGTGCTGCAACGACCTCTTGGGCAAGAGACAACTGAATTCCATTTCCTCGCGCATCTAAGAGCTTCAATGTCCTGCATAATTGCAAAATATTCAAGACATGTTGGTGCCTTGCATCATTTAAAAAAGTTCATGTTGCTCTTATATTAGGTCAAAKACGAGCTCAACGTAATGTTARAAATCTGTAGACCAGCAATCTGTTGAAGGATTTTGATGGGAGGTTGTCATATACTACAAAAAGAACTTCAGACATGCATGCGGAGCATAAATTAGAAACATGGATTACAAAAACGATAACAGTGGAAACTGACTTTGTCTCAAGGAGCAAAGAAGAGAACATTTAAAATAATCTGGAAAAGGTACGACATACTTGACAGTTGACAGACACGAGGCAATGGCTGAAAATCCTCGTGTCTGTATATWATTGTATGCAATTCGAAAGACCTGCAATCTTCCAGCGATAATAAAAGTCAACGGTGAGAACAATATCCGAATTAAATAAGAATTGCAATCGACCAGGTAGATTACCTTTGCTGGATACATTACAACCTTTTTACTACTAAAATTTCGAAGRATTGGTTGGTATAAGAAAAGGCACCAATGAGTAGTAACATTTATAGCATATCGTACTCTGAAAAAACCCGTAGGTCCTCACAGCCAAGTATGAGCCCCGGAAAGAGTTCTTCTACATTCTTCTTAAAGGTTGCAGCATGGWCAAGCGTTCAATCAAAGAATTTTCATTACGAAGCAAGTTCTTCTCAATACCTAGTATGCGACTTGAGTCCCTTGCTCAAGCTAACAGCTGCATCTGCAGTGATCCCACTTTCACTGCACAGTGCAAGCATTGAAGAATAAACACTAGAATGAACTAAATATCAGGGCCCGGCCTGAACAAACCCCGCAACATTGATGACCCTTGATGACCCTTGATGACCCTCCAATCATCACAACAAAGCATTAAAAATATTAATTACATATGCACGAATTTTATAATGATCGAGATAAGCCATATTGCGACAAATCCACGGGTGATGCGTGAAGGAAATACCTAGCTCAACACCATCAGCACATTCTGAAATCTAAAAAGATTTAAAACCTCGTGAACACATCAAAATTAAATTAATTTGAAGATCCTGCTCAACACGCACCGGCACTCTACGAAGTGAAGTTCTTTATAATATAAGGAAGACGTACCTGATATCCAGATGTTGGAGGAGGGGAAGGTTTAACAGCGTGTCTCCAAGAGTCATACAAGGTACAGTTCCATCCACTTGTTGCTTGCCAAGGGGTAGCCCAACCAGAACTGGAAGAAATAGACAAAGATTTCAGCAACAGTCTGTCGAACTTGCACAATGGCAGTCCCTGAGAATCACAGTCTACGTTGACAGTCAAAAAACTTAAATAGACAAACAAAAAATGCAACTACACTGAAATCACCGTAGACTGTGGGTGCATGAATGCAGTGAATAAACCAATCCATTGGAACAAAGTTTCATCTGTTTGAATCATTTTCATCTATATGAAAATTCTTGCACCACAATATTTTGAAAAAAAACTCTTTGGTGTGGTCTCTCATGTACTCTGTTGCTCACAGTATATGGTGATTTCAGTGTAGTGATAAACCACCATCTGATGCGGCCCAGGAGATTCGAATCTTTACCTAAAGAAAAAATGTTGGGGAAWAGTCTAGCATACGATGCAAGAGACAAACTTTTGGGGTCACTGAAAACCCAGTCCCACATCATCCCTCGGATCTACAAATCACAAATATAAAAAGTGAGAGAAAACAGTAAGTGGATTGAGCCTTTGGATCCAACATTCTGAAACCTGAATCAATGGAACTAGAAAATTTAGAGAAACGACCAAAACCAATTATTCAAAATCTAAAATATACACCGTGTGGTTGTAGCCGAATTTCCCTTTGTAAGCGACTTCAGCAAAAAATCCATCAAGGTTATCTGCACAAGAAGCACTCACAAGCACATGCTTAYCGATTCTGCTAATTCTAGGTATATGGCCGGAGAAACACAACTAAAAAGCCGGACATAACTCGAAAGAGACTGCAGTGGATTAGTAGGTCAGAGAGGGTTGAAATGTGTGTTCAGAATAAGCTTTACCTCCATTCTGTCGATCAGCAAGTTGTTGCAATCCAAGTGTCACGTAAAGAGACTTCCAAGAAGTCGAAGGGGGACCCTCRCCCAAGTCCCATTTGTCATATGACGGATAACTGGCGCTTGAAACAGGTTGCACCAGGTCCTGTACCTGCAATCGCTTGCAGTGCCGTTCCCATAGCACACTAGTTTCTGCAGTATGAACAAACTGTATATCAGACAGAGCACTCAATTTGCACATTCACTGTGCAGCTTTCCTTTCCAATAAACAGACGTAGCAGATAGCTCGGTCAGAGCTTCCATAGTTTGTGAGGAAAGAGACGACGGGTAATCGCAACAGGGTGGCAAATGACGCCGTCGATCATACCAAGATTCAAGCTCAGAAAGTCAGGGCGTTGTTCAGCATCGAAGAGCTGTTGTGCTGTGAGTTGTTCAGCAACACACCAGGCCAGATCGGGTACCATAGATGACACATCCGGTATATCTGCCACACAGAGTATGAAGCCACTCTTATCAAAGACCCCATCCTCGACATTCTTTGARCTATCAATGTCTCATAACTTCTCTTGATAGAACGAGTAGGGAACCTCACCACGAGTAGAGAACCTTACAAACTGGTMTCTCACAGACTCGAAAACRATGTAGCAGGMAATGTAAGACCAAATTGTAARAAACTCTATGTTCAAAAGGTACCTGCCAAATGATGGGCAACCATGGTAGCAGCTACATTTAGCAAACTGTTGATGCCAAGAAAGTGTGCTGCGTGTATAAGGTCCATTACTTGATCTGGTTCAACCTTTGCATTGACCACGAAAGTTCCTGACGTCATTCCCAAAGCAAAAGACCATCTACATAGAATGATAGTACAGCCGAGTCTGATGAATGAACAATTCAGGTAAATATCAGTCTGATAATAGAAAAGGTATAATCTTGAAGTGAGAAATGCAAAAGTACTGTCACTATATTTGATAAGGTCTGAAAGAAGATCAAGAAAATCTTAGATACGTATTGTACCTCAAATTGAAACACCAGTCGCGGTGCATCAGGCCCCCAATATTTTGCAGATTTTACATTGTTTATGTGCTCGATAAACACAAACCTCAAAACCGACTCCATGATCTGCACGAGGCCCAATTCTATTATACACAAAAGCAAAATACGAAGATAGTGATGACCTTGACGATCTTACACCATGAACCTTTTGTACTCTTACATTCGCCCATAAGCACCACGAACGCCCAAAATGAGCATCATGCTTCATTAATACTTTTTATTTGGGGACTTCGTTTGAACGATTTTGATTTATGTTTTGACCATGCAATGTTCCTCATTGATCTCGTGATATTTGCATTTGTGTTTGCATTCTCTGCCCCTTCTCGATTATATATTTCACAAAGTGATCAATCAAATCGGTCATTTAAAACACGAAATCTCTGTCCTTGAGAGTTAGAGGTGGCAGGGCAATGGTCAAACTCTTTCTGTAGAAGTTCCGCCGCCCACATTACTTGACAGTAAAGAATCTAAAGCAGAAAAGAGGAACAAAGATAACGAAAATCACCCTGAAACGGAGCATCATAAATTTCACTACTATCAAACATTATATATGTACAAGGATGTAGCTGCATGTACGATGTATCGCAACACAGCAAGGCACAAACACTTACTTCTGCACGAATATCCGGGAACCTGATYGTCTTCTCCAAGTTTTCTTTGAAGACAGCTGCAACCATACCTCACAATTCTAGTCAGAGCTGGTAAACGATTACAAATACATCTTACACCGTGGCCGCGTGTTAGGACACTAATTATGCAAATCCACTTAAAAAGAACGGACTCGTGAGTCTTCAACCTGGAACTTCGCGGACGCGTCGCCCTTAGCCGCCTCCACAAACAGACACGCCAGGGCAGAGTAAAGCCGCTTGATGAGATCGACCTCCAGCGCGTCAAACACGGGCGCGTCCAACGCTGCGTCTTCACGTTGTGCGCTCAACAACACGGACAGAACGGCCTCGGCCAAAGCTTGAATCTCTGCGTCGCTGCAAGACGCGATGGATCGCAGCCACTCCACGCACTCTTCACCGATGTCAATTGCGCAACCCTCCGTCATAGCCATAATCATGGGCCTAACRCACTCACCTTCAAGCTTTGTATTCAAAAAGTTTAGGGCTTAGTACTCTCATGGACGGTATAGAACTGGATTTCGCGTGAATTACGCCATGACTCGTCTGAAATGCTCGTCCTGTTTCATGACTTGAAAACAGGACATTAAAGGCTTTGTGCTTGTGAAGGTATTTCGAAGGGAATCTCCGCGGTATGCACACATGTGGCATTTATTGGTGGCTCCTCGGTTCCAAGAGATTTGATGTATGTGGTTTTGGGATAGCGATTGACGGTTGCCACAGTAGTGAGTTCAAGACCTTCAGGACTAAAGACATTGAATGAGAATCAAGGAGTGRCCAATTACAACATTCGTCAGTGCAGAAACTTTTAGAACCCGAAGTGGTATCATGTCATACAATGAGTAGCAAGAGGACCAGTCAATGCTCACTCGAAAAGAAAGGTGCAACTGGATACAATACAATGGCATTGCCCAAGTGAGGGCGAAACGAAACGAGCTTAGACTTGAACACTGCAGCATCCAAACCCAGATTGTCATGTGGATGGACATCCCCAGGCCATTCCGTGTTGGAAGCCTTGATTCATCATGGAATGCCACCGAGTCATAATGAGTCCCCAGTTCAATTCACAAATAAACGAGAAAAGAGTCTTCACTCAATGTTTACAAGAAGTATCATCAGCATCATCTAAATACATGTGTCACCTTGTTTCTAGCTTTGTGAAGTGAAAATGTACATCGCTCTAGCTCCATCAGGATATGGTGGTTGCCTTGCAACATCCACAAGTAGTCTTACTATGGAGTACTAAAACGTCTACAACGCTGCAATAAACGACTGGGCACGCGTGTAAGAAATAAGCAAGCCCCGTTTGGCCCGACTTCATTGGCGAGAAGCCGTCCAGAAACATTTCACGAAGAGAAAGAATCTGATCTCTCATAATGAAATTGCCTCAGGATGTGGGTAAAAGAAAAATGTGGGACTATCTAGATGGTGTCAGTGTCATTTACTAATTGTAAGTGGATACCATGCATGGTTTCAGAAAAACCTTTTGGAGGTTGCCTTCTCAAGTTTTGCAGGCTCAGTTTCGGTRAACTCGATGAGCTGCTCGATGACTCGCGCTTGGTCGTCCTCCATACATGCCTGATTCACGCAGCCACACAAATTTGTGTGAGAAAAGAGTAGCACAACAGCATAATTCAAAGCATGGCAAATATTGTACGAGTGCCATTYTATCATTAGCTATGAGTATGATTGTGAGTCACAGTCTCAGAGGTAAGCAGAMATGTGGAAGTGTTGCCCGATGATGGGAAAATTAGGTTTGGGCGGCAGGGGAGGTAATTAATAACGTACCCGCAAGCGCTGGAGTTCTTGACGCAGCATCTCATTCTCATTGCGCAAGGCCTGCGTGATGGGTAGCCCTGGATACCGCTTCGAAAGCTCACGAGACAGGCGGCTGGAATCGCTCCTAGAAAGATCCCGTTTCAACAGAGATTCTTGTACCTTCACYTCGTCCACTTCCAGGGTATATGGCTTCCGATCCTTCTCGATGGCCTTCATCGCTTTCTGCATGTGGACCAAAGCATCATCATCATAGCTCTCAGAATCTCAGAATGTGGCTCAATAAGAGACGCAAGAAGAAGCAAAGTCAAAGAATTGAGCTCGCATTCCTTTTGGTAAATTCGGCTCACCTTCTCTTTAGACATGGTGTCAAGCCCAAGGGAATTACGATCCTATGTGAGGTCCAAAGGAAGAGAAATCTAGAGCAAAAATTCTCTACACACCAAAAGAGGGGAGTTTTGTTGGCATGAGCCAAAACCCTATGTTGAAGTTGAGTCCCTTCTTAGCYATTCAAGGTCTTGACCCAAGTTCAGCACTGGGTTTTACTCCATGTCGAAATTAAACTTTAGACTGTGAATGTGGCAACGAGAGATGGACATAAAACAATGTTGAACAATCTCAGAAATAGTTTGGATGAAGGACAATCAGTGTACACAATGTTGCAAGCATGATCCTGAGAACCGCGAGCAAATTAAGTACACGGGCACGTGTTGGTTGCATCCACGTACCCGGTTGTCTTCCACGAGGGAGATGAGGGGAATGAGTTTGAGGTACTTGTCGATCTCGTCCTGGTAGTCGCGGAACTTGTTGACATACGTCCAGCCCATGGCCACGAGATACAAGTAGCTCTTGTCGCGGCAGCTCTCCACCAGCACCACCGCCTTGCGCAGCGCGTCCTCGAAAAGCTCCAGCGGCTCCCCCGTTTCGGGCCGCTCCTTAAGGTCCGTCAAGTTGAGCTGCTCCAGCAGGTTGGAAATCAATTTCAGATGCTGAGCGAACTGGCGGCAGTTCTTCTTGTGCATGCGCGCATTGTTGGCCGCCGTCACGATCATGGCGATCAACTGCACGGCGTTGATGCCCGTCAATTGGCCGGCGTTCGCCAGGTCGCCCATCGACGCCCATGGCACCCACGACATGATGGCCACSACCAGCAGCTCGATCAAATCAATTCAACACAGAGACCTCAACCACAGCTTCGAACAGCTTCAATGAATCCCAGATTTTCCTCCTCGATCTCACTCTCACTTCCACTCTTCGTATAAAGAACTCCTGCCCCTAGGCCCACCCGGGCTATCCGCCATAGCGTTCCAGTATACAATATTCGGCTATGGCGTGTTCACCATCGATCCAGTGGTCTGCGGCTCACAACAAAATGAGGAGCACCGTCAGGTTTAATTCCTCACCTTACCTCAGTTCGGAATCTCTAACAAACTACAATACTTACAGCTAAGGTCGCAGTACATGACACTCTCACAAGAAACAGGTCGAACACACATCGAAATGTGTGACTGCTTCTTCGATCCCCACCAGAAGCAGAATTCTACATGTTCACAAGGATGGGCGCCCAGAAATTACCAGTGTCGTCTCTACCGAACCTCGACACGCCATATCCAAAATTTGAAGTTACTCGATCATGCTGTTGAAGAAGCTTCTGAACCAGAATGAAACCTCCCCAATTTGTGTCTCTTCGGAGGCTTTCTCTAMTGCTAAAAGCTCCAGGTGACATGCAWAGAACTTAGCCAGGAGCTYGCACCGCCCGCACATTCGAACTGAAGGAAAAACAAGACATTTGAAGGAAAAACTGTGAAGCAGAGATTTTTTTCATACATGCATGAGTTAAGGTGAACATGAAGGTTGAGCTTGAAGTGGCGTCARATACCGGTAGTGCAGTTGCCTCCACTTGCTCGACCCCACCGCCGCACCTTGTCGTCAGAAAAACAGCAGCTGAGGTCCCCGAGCTCCTTCACTCTTGGAGAAGGAGAGAGACGGGTGGGTCGCCGCCGACCGGAGGTTTGAGTGAGAGACCAATGGACGGAGTACAGACGAGGGGCGACTAGCGGACGGCTTCTCGAGTTGCCAGACGCATCATTCGAAGGTTATGCTGCAACCCAAAATTCYGGAGGCAGCTGCATCCTCAAATTACCGGTACTCATGGGAAGTTCTCACRGACAAAAGGGCCCTAGATTCATGCAAATTGAATTCATAATAGATATATTCAACGCAATAAAAATCCTTTAGAATATAGAGTTCTCAACGAAAATTCATATCAAGTATAAAATATACTCAAAATTTTTTAAAATTGAACCATAGACAAGTATTATATTGTACAACATCATGGTGTAAACCAAATTATTGTCACTCTAAAATTTAAGAACTATGGCTCAAAGTTCAAATTGCTTAAAAATGTTGAAATTTATGAATTTTCAAAATTCCCAATTAGAATAGAAACTATGCTTGATAAGATTTATTTTATTTAGTTGGACTCAATTTCAAAAAATATCATTTTTATTGTTAAAATTCAAATGAAGAATAAATAACAAGAAATGGTCAAAATAGACTACAAGGATGATCCATGGATTAACCTCTAAATGTTCAAGGCCTYCATCATATAAGTCAGACTCCTATTGTGGCGTAGTTCTTGTATTCCGTGAAGTCCGAGAACTCGTAGCACTCCCCTTGCCCAAAATCTCATCTAATGCTTAGTTTCTGTTTGGATGACTCCACCTAAGATTGTAGGATGGGAAAAAAACTTTTTTCATCCGATTAAAAAAAATTGTTTGAATAAATTTTCAATGAGTCTTATTGCAAACTCCTTCATTGTAGTGTTATTGAATTTTCTAAAGAAGAAAATGTTTATCCCTTGAAAGCGATAAAGAACTTATTTGTTTTGGCAATTGCTAACAAAGCAAAATATAAATGTAAATGGTTACACAAATTTTAGAGGCATGATTAATTTGTTTTTAAAATTCTAAAGGTTTATGTTGAAGGAAGTGATAAGCATTATTTAGGTKAATGTTGTGTATCCAAAAAAAAAGTGTTCATAGGACTAAATCATAGTCCAAATCAGAGGTGAAATTGAAAAAATATCTTAATGAAAATTTGATTTCTTACAAAGTTGCCCCTTCCAAAAAAAATTATAAGAATTCATTAACCATCCTACAAAACCTATGTGCTCGTCTGTGGCATCATTGAGCTGATTTTGTTACAAGTCTAAGGGTGAATTTTCATGTGCAATCGGTTGCTGGTGAAGCCCACCAATGATTAGTCAAATGGAAGTTTCCAAAAAAATGGACACCTATTTAACCGATCATTAGTGAGCACACCTACAACCAATTACACATGGAAGGAGCCCCTAAGATCTTGTTGCCATACGGGGGGAGTTGGAAGCCCATCCTTTTTGACATGACAATAATAACTTATTGCTTGCAATCGGTAAGCTTAAGCCTTTCCCCAACTTGGTGAAGGTTGCAGAGTCTACTAAGAACATCTCCACTCTTGCACTGGGGGAGTCCCTGGCCCGCTCAGTGCTAAGCCCACCCTTGGAAACATCCCCCATCGCATACCCGGAATTCGAAAAAAACATCCCGGCCCCACCTAAATTATTAATCAACTCGGCCTCTCCCTCAAGCTTGCATTTTCCTTGTCTTATCATGTTTTTATCTCCTTTTTAAAGTTTGAAAACTATTGCAATTCCCACCAACAAAAATTCGAAGCTCTAAACCATTACTCCCCCTAGCTAATGAATATGGGTCACRTGAGTTGGGGAAGAATAAATTGTCAAAGTGAAGTGTAGCCCAACTCAGCCCTGTAGCCTGGCTTGACCTGGGTCAAGACCCAAAGGGGGGGCTTCCTCTGCTTTTCCTTATCCCTCAAGCAACCCAAGCATAATACACCTGGCGGATGAGGATACCCGAATCGTTTCCTGGGTCCTCAATTTCGTAACCCTTCATTGAACCGTGATGAGGACCAAAAGTGTCCCATGGATGACTTC
Organism: Pleurozium schreberi; assembly: GCA_006891605.1. NCBI lineage: Eukaryota > Viridiplantae > Streptophyta > Bryopsida > Hypnales > Hylocomiaceae > Pleurozium > Pleurozium schreberi. The sequence goes on along the minus strand of VACF01000298.1, from coordinate 7,740 downwards.
ATTGTTTGCAGCAGCAAGATTAGAATGTTGCACTTATTGATTCAATAATCGGAGAAGTTTGGTGACTACTGTGTCTTGGCCATAGGAGGCACGTCCTTCAAGGTTTAAACAATTAAACATATAAAGTAGAACAACCCAATGTCGTAAGACATTCCCATCCCCATTCCAATAAGGTAAACCGCCCCATTGCGGTCAGAATTGGAGTAGGCCCCATTGTGGTCAAAATTGTAATGGTGGTGTACATTTTAGTTCTCAAATATACACCACCATTACAATTTTGACCACAATGGGGCCTACTCCAATTCTGACTGCAATGGGGTGGTTTACCTTAGCATCCCCATGGCAAGGTGCCAATGGGCCTCAACACGGGAATGGCCAGGGAGTGTCTAAGAAATTGCCCCACGACACTCACACCAAGCAAAAAATGATGGCCGGCCACTTCAAAAAGTGAAGAGAGCACGGGCAAACAATGACTCTTGAACGTGGCTAGCTAAGCAATTTAAAAGTCCCTTTGACCTCACATTTATCAAAGTTTCTTCTCAAATATATTAAAATAATAGCAAGAAGTGGACAATTGACCACTTGACGAGTCTCCCCGTGGAGCCATGCCTCTTCAAGCAAAATGTTTTCTTCAACAAAGGACACCAAACAACAAATATTCCTTGTTTAGCGCCCATGTTCCGCGTGTAGCCGTGGCGATGCTCTAACGGCCCCTCCTTGTATCAATCACTCATCCATTATCATTATCTTAGCAACCCTTTAGCATCATGACAATGGAATTGGGGTGGGGATACATGATTGAGTTATTTGGCACAGATGTGTTCTCTATCAATCATTTTTTATCAGAATGTCTTCATTCTATATAACATTCAATAGCCTTCATGCCCACTATCTTTCCTTCATGCACCTTGCTCATCAAATCGAGCCTCCACTTGTCCAAGTAGCTATTGGTGAAGTATTGTTGGGTGTATAATATTCCACATCATCTATTGTAGAGCCACAAAAACCACATCATCTATTGTAGAGACACAAAAACCACATTATCTATTGTAGAGACACAAAAATGATAGTGCATCCTACTTAATGCTATGATTGCAAACGGCTTCTCTCAAACTTTTCAAATCTCAATCTTTGAAAAATATGTCTATGTAACTATTTTTGGACTATTTAGTGAATTTTGGACAAATTATTTGGAGATCTATGGATGTTATTATTGGAAGATATTCAAATTTTTGTGTAGATCTCTTGATGTTTATATAGATCTCTAGATGTTTTGTATTGATCTCTTGATGCTTTTGCATAGATCTCTCAATGTTTTGAAATATCTTGTGATGACCATATTAATTTTGGGCTTTCAAAAATCCACAAGTAGTTAAATGTGGCAGAAATACATGAGTTCAAGACAAATAGCTCTTCCAAGAGAACTAGATAGCAAAGTTTCTTCCTAWTAGGTATGTTTACCTTAAATGTTGATTGCCCAAATTTAATTGTGTTTATTACAAATATGCTAACTTATTGACCAAAACAATTTTGGCAACCAAAGAAGTAAGGGTGGCTTTACACCTAGAGGCTATGCCCATCCGTTGTGTAAAAAGCCCAAAATTTTCACTTGTAAGTGAACAAACACAATAAGAACCCCGTGTTTTATGTAATGGATTTTAGGTGACATTGAATTTGACAACTTGTGTTTTCATGTCAAAAATAACTATGTGATTTTAGGTGACATCAAGATGTTTATGTTGAACGTTATTTTTGACGTAAAAGCATGAGTAGTCAAATCCAATGTCACCTAAAATCCGTCACATAACACACGGGGTTCTTTGAGTGAAAAGGTTGTAATTCATTTGAACCCCTTTATACATAAAGTCTAAGCTAATTTGTTGGAATATAATTTTTATTTAGAAAAGACATAATCTGACATTGCCTAAGCTTGATGAATTGGGTGTATCAAGAATGGGAGGCCAATTCTTGGTGTTGGGGATCAATGTCATATTCTAATTAGAAAATTTTTTTTTTGTATAAAATCTTTTCTTTTTCAACAAATCAAATTTTTTGGATATTGTGCAAACAACCTCTAGGTAGAAGGTCACTGCAAGAAACACCAACCCTTTTCTCTGTCACAATGAGAGTGTCTCTCTTGTCTTTTGCTATAACTTTTGAATAATAAATCCCATGCAAAAAAAAATACTTGTTTAGAGAAGTTGTGATTGTAATTGTATCCCTCATTTTTCAAAAAATTTAAAAAATCAATTTATGTTTAAAAGTCAATTTTGTTAATTTGTCACATTCTGGGATTTAGGGTTTTGAATAAAAAAAAGTTGCTTAAACTAATTATTCTTGGCTGAAATTTCTAGGGTATATTCCTATATTAGGCATACATGTTCTAACTAAAGGATATCTAAAAATACATTATTCTATGTTCTCCACATTTGTGCAAATAGGCCTCCTTTGCACATGCACTTGTAAACAATAAAAAAGGTTATGATCTTGTATTTTTGGTCAAATCTCATCACCATCTAGTCCTCTCAAATGGACAATCTCAACACTTATGAATACATTTTTTGCTTTTTGCATTGGATTCATTATTCAAAAGTTACAGCAAAAGTAAAGAGAGCATGTTTCAAAAGTGTACACAAAAAACTCAGTGTTTCTTGCAATGACCCTAGAATTGCTACACAAGCGACAATGATGGAGCTTCATGGCTGCTATAAGCTCAAACTATCATAGAAAGACCTTTGGCTCTTGCAAATTCAAAAAAGAACCCATCGTGTTTGAACCAGTCGATAAGGTGAACTAGACCATTAAATGGGGAGTTTATGGTGTGACTTGGCTTTTTGCCGTTAGGCAAACTAGTCATTCTGCCTATTAGTATTATAGTTTGGTTTACCTTAGTTACAGCTATTTTTTATAATAAAATATTTGAATCATGTAAACTTATAGAACTACATATATCTTGAAGATGTATCAAGGGCTACAAAACTTTTGTGATCATTTAAATGGTGCATCTTGAAGATCAAAATGTTTGTATGAACATATATCAAACATGGAAAATGAGGTTTTGGGGAAGTGCTTTGATTCAATCTTGGATTTAATGAGCTGTAGTAGGTGTGAAGAATCTTTTTTTAGAATTAAGGTGAAATTGCTCAAGAGTGTGTACACTTGATAGCTCAACCAAGACACATTGTACATATGCTCTACTATCCTACAAAATTTCTTTTCAATTTGAAACTTTGCAAAGAATTAATATATGGATGACATTCACTTACGAGCAACCTAGGGTTGACATCACCATTTGGAAAAACAAAGAAAATAAGATCTTCAATAATGTCGTAGACGTATTTTTGAAAAACAAGATTATTTTACTTTGAAATACCACATATATTTAAAGTTGTAGTATAATGGACAATTACAATGAGACTTTCTTTAGTGAGAAAACCAAAGTCAATCACATAGTTTTTTTTTATCATCCTCATCCTTCAAAAATTGATCTAAACTAAGTTCTTTATCATGATCACATTTCTTTTGATTTGTAAGATGGAAACTTAAAATTGATTGGTAAAACAATATACCCTTGGTACATAAATTAGCAAGCTCAAAGTTTCATTTGCATTGATCCAGTTCCACATTCTAGTAATAGAAATCACAATTTTCAAAAAGCAATTACAAGTTCGTGCCTACCTTCCCACTTCACACCTCAATTTAGATACTAATTTGGAAAATATTATTAATATCCATATTCTTAATTGCCATGTTAACCCTTAAACGCCAAGTTGGTCACCGCGGAAATCATGAATTCTCATACTATGAGAATCATTGGTTTAAATTTTTTCAAAAGTAAGCATAGGAAGTCAAAATCTTATAGACAATCTCCCCTTTTCACACAAAATTCCAAGGATGAATATTTGCACTTCTGTCCTACACATGAAGATGCTCTCTCATTCATTGACCAAAAAATGGCTCCAGCGTAGTTTAACCCCTAAACGACGCCGCGGCCATTTCTTGGTCAATGAATGAGAGAGCATCTTTCCCTGTAGGACAGAAGTGCAACTATCCATCCTCGGAATTTGTGGTGGAAAGGGAAGATGTTCTACAGTGCTTTGACTTCCAACAATTGTTTTTGGATTTTTTTATGCCAGTGATTCCCACGGTTTTAGAAATTGATGATTTCCAGGGTCACCCTGGCGTCGTTCATGGGTTAAGGCTTAAGTATTTGATTTGCTTGCTTTTGAAGGGCCACGGTGAACTGACCCCCTCTCATTGCCTTTGTCATAGTGTCTTTTGAAGCACTTTACTCTTGCAGTTCATGTGAGATTCTTGTACATGAAGAAATAAAAACTGGAATGTACACCACTAGTGTAATTTTGCATGTGATGGGCTGATTCCCATTTGGCCTATCATAGGCTGAGTTACCTTACGTGACTTAGTTGACACATCACATGCCATCTTGACTTTTGTGGGCAAGCCTACAAAAGTATCAAACTGAACTCAAATGCTCTAAATTCTGTCCTAAAGATACAAGCATCCAAAGTTGTATACCGTACTGTTTACTTACATTTTTGTCAACTCCACCCACCTGGGGCATTTCCATTCAGGAAAACCCGTCACCAGTAAAAAAGAACCGGCTACAGTATTTTACAGTGCCCGTGGAATAAAAACATCTGGACTTCCTGGGTTACCCTGTTGTGTTGATGTTGAAAATTTGAAATTTGATATGGTCCATGTTTTTCAAAAAAAGAAAAAAAGAAAATTTGAAATTGTCCATTTTGACTGAATCTAGAATTCTCTCATATTCTTGTTAGCAGATTGGTGCCCTAAGTTAGTTGTGGTGCTCATGGGCAGGTTCCTGCTGTTTGTTGACTAATATGCCACATGGATTCACACAAGGTAAGCCTGCATAAGAATTCCGTCCGCCACTCATGTCATGGCGATCACTTTGGAGATATTCTCATTACCACAATCTTTGCAATCTTTTTACTTTGGCCCTCTTTACACCAAAAAACCTGAACTCCAATTCATGAACACAATTCATGAACACAAGTGGAACCATGTTCAATGATTGAGACCATTGTAAGTGGGGTACTATGCTTGAAACAAGGGACTTATAAGTAGGTAGTGGCCCAAACATTTGGTGTAAACCAAAAAGAGTTGAGTCATGGCCCATTGTGCATTTGGAATGAATATTTTAAGGCAAAAAAGACCTTGATAAAATCAAACCCAAAAAATTGAGTCCAAAATGGCTAGAAATAAGCAATGAACAAATATAAATGATTGGCTGGAAAAAGTCTCCCTAAATTCCTCCTGGACTATGGGGTTAGGTACTTCCAAGAGCTTTCCAAAAAATACTCCCTTTAGGTCTGGGAAATCACTATCCACTTCGGCCATGTGGGATTCCAATGAGGATTTTCATTCACTGAAAAAATGATGAGCTAAAACCCAAGTTCTATTTGGTGTAAATCTCAAAGCATAGCTATCTTCCAATCAAAACACTCCATTTCTTTGGGCTCCAACTCAAAGTTCTTTGGTGTAAACAGGCCTTTAGAGCATCACCACCTATCTTGCAAAGTGCTATGGTGATTTGGCTGGCAAAATGCCAAGCCATCCACTTGCAAACTGGGTGGAAATGCGTGCCCTACCCATAGCCTCTTAAAAGGCCAATCTTGGATGAACAGGGAGGTTAAAAAACATAAAGGTACCGAAATTGGAGATTTTAAAATGGTTTAGCTTCTCAGCAGTTTATTTTTTGCACTGTAGTAGTACACCATGCAATGAATGGAGGATGGTCCCTCCAAATTTAAACCACTCTACCTGTGCCACGACACTAGATTGTGGCTCCATGGTGCCAGAAAAAAAAAAAACCTACCGCTCTCAGCTAGTGCGATTTCACCACAAGACCGACATGAAAACATTGCAGGAGGTGAAAAGCATTTGCCATCCAAAGTTGGGAAAGTCATTTTCTCTTTGTTGTAAGCTTTTCTAAGGGTCAYAAGTAAGCTGGAGCTTGGCTTGCAAAATGGCCCCCATTTGTCATCTGATTTCGGTTTGCACAATTCAAGTTTGCCAGCTTTTGTGAGCACGTCGGCACGCTGCAGGTAATAATTAAAGAATGAAGGACGGGATGCATGGAAAAGGGGGAGTGAGTCTCATTGTGAAGGGGGTCGAAAGTGAGAGCAATGATTTGAATGATAACGCCAGCGACGGAAGGAGCACCAGACTGGAAGTAACTCGTTAGTCAGTTAATAAGCTTAAATTTAATATATTCTAATAAGTTAAATCCAGATCTGTCACTGACTCATTCTACATACAATTCAAAGAAAATCCATAACTAAGTTTTGCATATTCGAACAGTTTAATAAGTCCCTGTTCATCTCCACCACTGAGAAAGTACCGGTAATCTTTACACCGTAAATCATGTATTTTCTCTCAATGGTGTGTGGAACAACCGACTGAAATAATGATGTCAGCAAAGTGCCCACACTTTCATGCAAATTCATTCTTGTAAGTTAATTGATGAGTGTCGGAGCTTGACCAGTCGACTTGGCAAGCGCGGCGGGTGACCCGGCGAAGCTTTGGGCATGAGGAGAATTTCTTGAATTCCTCTTGTCTGAAGCTGGTGAAGGTGGGAGTTGGTAACAGGGGACACAGCAGTTATCCTTGTCTCAAGGCTGACCAGTACTGTAGCGGAGTCAAGGTTCTGGAAAAGGAATTGGAATCATTATAATTCCGAAGTTTCTTAAGAAGCATTGGTAACATGAAGAGCAGTTAAGTTAGGGCTGGATGTTACCCACATGAAAAGCCAAGAAGTAGAGTATTTTATTGTTGTGAAGTGCTCATGTCGAAACAAATCATGCATTTTTATCTCACTAGCTGTTATAACATGGTACAAATCAAGAAAAAAATGGCCATGGCCATAGATTGAACCGTTATTTTAATATATGTTGAAATACGGGCCAACTCAATTACCTTTTTTGTATGCGGACTCAAATGACATCAAATCCATTTTTCAGGGCTCCATTGAAATGTGTACAAGACAATCATCACAAACTTCCTCATGAATTATTATTAGTTTGAGTGTTGATTAATTCCTAAGTACTTAATTCGTAAAGTACTTACTAATTAAGGAAATCACTTTGGATTTTTCAATAACTTGGGCGAGCTATATTGACTTCATATAATTAAAATTTTGCATGAAACTTCTTGAAATAGCTCCTAATCATCATACTCTACATATGCAGCTTCATTTCACATCATTTAGATACGTTCTGTTAAGGCTTTTTAAAATTTCAATGTTACATTGGGCAACCAAAAATACACCCTAAAAATATAAATTAATTTAACTTGATTTTTTTTATTAATACCTAGATAAAAACATTTAAAATATTTAAAACATAAGAGGGATTTTATCTTGCAAGAAATGAACTAAAGGTAGAAATAACATATAGGATTACTTTTTGAATCAATTTGAAAATTTCCAAATAAAAACAAAAGCACGAGATGTACATGTGTTGCTTACTAAAACAGCGGTGCTATTTTGTGAGCCTGTGAGCGTGAGCCTGCGAGCGGTGAGCAGGGATTCTGTGAGCACGGAGCTCTGAAATTAGAAAAAGGTGTACTGAACACGACAAATTTGGTTAAATGAGTCAGTATCTGTAAAATGAAGGCAAGTTTTTTATTTTGTGTTAAGTTTTAGGATTTAGGATAATGGACCTATTACCGTGGGCCTATAACCGTGGATATATACTA
>VACF01000297.1:0-73333 GCA_006891605.1 Pleurozium schreberi | reverse complement strand
TGTCACGTCCGTGACAGGCATTTAGGAATTGGTCTAGTCTTCTGCATGTCACGTCCATGACAGGCATTTAGGAATTCAGCTTAGTGATGGGATCATCAAAATAATATCTTCTCTTTGGAAAAAAACGATAATGAGAAAGTGTCACGTCCGTGACAAGCATTTAGGAATTGGTCTAGTCTTCTGTATGTCATGTCCGTAACAGGCATTTAGGAATTCAGCTTAGTGATGGGATCATCAAAACAATATCTTCTCTTTGAAAAAAAACGATAATGAGGAAGGGTACCTCCATTCTAAGAAAAAYTGCATGAATGGAGCATATATTAGGAATGGCTCAACTATCTAAGTCTCATGGATTTATTCCATCCTTGGTGCCTTTGTTAGGAGGTAGCCCYTGTAATATCTTGATATTCTAATATCTTCATTTGTAAGAATTAACATTTTCCTTCTYAAAAGAAATTCTCAGGTCCTTACATGACGACATGATAGTTATTGCAATCCCACCTCGTCAACGTCCAAGTTTGAACTCACTACCACCTCACTGATGTGCCAAGGCAACAAGTCCTTGACATAGTGACATAAATTAAAAAAGGCTATAATGTGAACCTCATTGGAGGTCAAACTATTGTGCAAGACCTCCTCTTTTCACAAAAAGATTCAAGGATGAATATATACACTTTAATCTTACATAAAAAGATTATATGTCATCCATCACACTTAGTGTCTATTGAATCAACATTACAGGGATAAGCCACATTTGCAATCACATAAAGTTTCAATAATGGTACAACAATTGTGACTACACTTACCAATAAAATTAAGAATGCAATTTTTTGACCATTTTAGTGTAAATTGTTTTTTTTGCATACAAAGACAGATTTAGATGAAGTTCACAATATCCGCAATGGAGAAGAGATTGCAAGTAGAAATAAAAATTGACAAGCTCAAACTTCACATCTATATTGAACAAGCCCTCCCATTCAAAGTACCTACAACTTTATACACCATTTCAAATGTGTTGCAAATACTTAATGAACCAATCACAATTATAATACGTGCTTCACTTGATATGATGAATCATAAAGAATACTCGAAATTTATCGTATGTATATTTTGGTTGCATATCATCCCTTGAATGCAAGACTTGCAAATGCTCATGCCCTTATTATTATTATTATTATTATTGATGAATCATTAAGTATGTAAAGAGCATTCTAGCCACTAAGTATAGAAAATTACGAGTGCTATATATGTTTGTATAAAAGGAGATAGTTATGGGTTTTCTTAAGTTCATAAATTACTATTGAATGAACTATATAATAATAAATTCAAAATCTTTTTCAATGATCAACACAAATATAAATCCATGCTATTCTATCTTTCTATTTTTTTTTAAATTTATAGATTGTATCATTCTACCTATGTTTTTTTCAAATCAACCAAATATATTTACAAGAATTGTTACCTTCCTATTGTTTTTAATTTATAGATTGTATCATTCCACCCATGTCTTTTTCAATTCAACCAAATATATTCACAAGAAGAGTTAGGATTTCTCAAATTCAAAGAAATAAATATTTTATAATTAAAACAAATTGTAAGTGAATTTTTTTTAAAGAAGTTTTCTATTAATAGTATTTATTAATATAAAACTTATTATTTCTCATAAAATCCTACAACAATAAATAATGTCTTTGAGCTCCTATACTCAATAAATTAGTCACAAGGTTTAAAAAATTGCTAAYGCATTGTGTCATTTTCAATGCAATACTAACCAAAAAGTCCTAGGTAATTATTTAAAGGATAAATTTCGTAAACATATTTTAATAAAGACACATACATATAATTGTTATAACCATTGCATTGCTTATTTATTGTTTACGGACCAAAGAAAAAATAATTTTGCATTAATAGAAGCTTATCGTGAAAAAGTGTGAAAATGACATTAATTGCTGTAAGAGAAAAGAATCTTGTAGCATACATGTGTTTTCTTGTTTGCCTAGCTCCATCACCTCTATATCCCTATTTGCCAGTTTTTTTTATAAATAAGAATTTGATACAAAGGCAAATTGTGAATGTTTTGTTGGTTGGAAAAAGCCCAATTGTATAGAAACTCATAATGTGCTATTCAAAAGGTCAAAGGATTGAATTGTTTTAGTAATCAATACCAATAGATTGTTGACTCTTAATCCTCAAATTTTGCAACAAAGCCTCTAGGCTTGTTTAACAAATTGGTGTCTTTGTCATCACTGGATCTCCACCAAACCTTTTTTTTAGACATTGAGCCATATTCTTTYCTTAGATTTTGGAAAACAAACAAACATGCTATTACCATCATGGAGTGCAGAAGTTCAAGAATGGATTGACAAAAGTTCAAGGAACAATGTTTTACAGTAGTCATCAACTTGATGCATTGCCCTTAACTGATTAACTTGTACAACATTAACCCCTCAAGGACTAACACGGTTTTGACAATGGAGGATTTCAATGAATTGTACCACTTTGATATTTTCTTGTACATAGATGTGCTTAAATTTTTTAGTTTTAACCTTATAAAAGTAAAGACTACTTTATATAATATGCATAGAATTAATTGTAGAAAATTTTGACCGTTGAATTTTTAGATTATAACAATTGAGGATGATCAACTTCACTTGCCTTGAAGAATGAATCCAAAGAAGCACAACCATTTTGGGCATTTTTTCATAATGATGTGACCTCGTGAAGTACAGCTGCTCGGTTTTTCGCAGGGCCGAAAAAAGGATTTTTGCCACTTCCAATGCTAATATCTTGCAATCTACATGGTGGAAATTTCTGAAATTTTTTCCACATATTCTCAAACTAGAGTACTACAAGATCCTATGGTTACATATGTCAAAAAATTATATTTTTCAAAAATTTGATACTTGTACTAGAAATGGCAGTTTTTAAGCATTTTTGGTGAGAACATAGTCAAGGAACTTTAGGGGTTAAACGAACACGTCTACTAGTGTTCTTCAGTCATTTACGGTCGCAGCCAAGATCCCCGATATTTCCCAAGGCAAACCTCTCTCTACACGACAACGGTGTTTCCAAAACATCATTTCATTTGTTGTGTAGAGCTAGCACAAACAAAAAATTCTTGCACAAATTGCATATTCAAAATTGGCCACTTTCAGTTTCACCTTTGAAATGAAAGAGCCAAAAAACTCAGAGCCTTCTTGAAGGAATGGCCATACAAGTGTTGATACGCAACCGAGGGAGCTTCAAGTTTTTGTCCAAACATTGGCCTTCAAATTCGAGCCTGACAAAGCCTTCTTCRCAGGTCTTGTAATTGGAGTAAGGAAGAAGCTTAAATAGCCAATCATTAAACAATTTTGGAGCAGATCATGACGCWAGATTGGAAAAATGAAATCTCCAAATGGAAGGTGAGATTTTTAGCTCATTAACATTGTTATTAAGGGGCAATTCATACTCTAGCCGAAGGTCAAGAGTCCATTGATTTCCACCAATGTGATTTCAAGAACGAGGAATTCAGCCTTTCAACCCTTCACACTAGGAAGCATAGTCCAAAGTCCGTTGCCTTCAAAATTGCCTACATGGCAACCCAATGTGACGTGGTTGGCAATTGGTGCCTCTATCTTAAAGCATCTCCACATCTACAAAGTGAATCATCACCTTCTTAATCTTATGTACCAATGATCTTCTATGACAGAGGACTGTCCTCCATTGCTTTTCACCAATGTGTTGCTTCCATGTGTTGCTCTGGAGCTGTTGTAAATTAGTGACCTAGAATTGTTGATGCCGTAAACGACTCCCAGGAAATCGCCCGTTCATTTCCCAGGAGAGTTCTGCTACGCAATCAGCAGTAATGCCCGATTACGCGGGGAAACTCATGTAATCGAGCATTACGGATTCTTCATCCAACTTTGTTTTTACCATTCCAAGTGTTTCACCCAACTTTGATTTTCTTGCTCCTAATTTACGTGGGGCAATGTCCCTCGTTGTTGGCGCTTCATATCCCGTAATTCCCTCCTCCTTGCGCATTGCCCTATACCTAATGTTTGACCTCCCAAGTGATGACGGAAGTGTAGCTGAAATGCAGATCATGTGGATCATGGCGGTGAGTGACTCCCATTCAAGTTCATGCTTCAATTTATGGGGAACTCGGTCAGGGCTCAGGACACACCCAAGGCAGCAATTTGAATAATAACTAAACAAGGATGTGGGTGGCACCCTGCAATGATTCCACAACTTGGCCTTATTACCAATACTGTATTAAGTTAGGTTCAGTCTGTCACGTGCTCAATGGTGGCCAAATCTTCTCAACATCCCATTTTTCCATTTTAAATTTGCAAGGAGCCAAGGACATGGCGGGGATGGAGTTTTAATAGCAGACTATAAAAAGTTTAAAACCAAACTAGACCAAAGCAGGGAGGCCCAACAAGTGCCCGCCATGTCAACACACTAAGGCAGCAATTTTAATAATAAGGAAGTGGCACCCTGCAATGATCTCACAACTTGGCCTTCCCAATAAGGAAGACTGCTATTGAAGCGACCATTTAAGAGCTGATTGCGTTTTTAGGGAAGCTAAACTCCTTGAAACAATTTTCAGTACATTTTCACAGGAAGAAAAAATGAATGGGCATCTCAACTCGTTTCATATTTTTCGGACCTTCAAGGAATTAGTTGCAAATTTTTGAAGTTGTAATGCAATGGTCACTAAAATCGATCACCTCTTGAAATGTACACTGCTGGTACATTGAAGAAAGCAAAATGTACCTCTGTAGCATGATTGCTTTTAGAGCATGGGCGCTTTAAGAGCAGCCTACCTTATTATGATATTAGCTTCAGGTTTCTGTCACGTGCTCAATGCTGGCCACTTCTTCCCAACATCCATCCCATTTTCCATTAACCCCTAAAGGTCATTGACTATGCTTTCACCAAAAACGCTCCAAAACTGCCATTTCTAGTGCAAGTACCACATTGGAGACTTGTCTACTTTTGGCCTATTGAGTATAAATTTGTATTGTGAAATTGGAATCTATGAAATGGTATCATTATGGTAATTAAAGTACATGTAGATAGAGTGTGAAGTTGGCTACAAGGTCAATTCAATGATGGGATGCAAAAAGACAAAGTTCCCAATGAAAGAGATTCAAAGCAACAACCTTAAGATCAAACAAATTAAGTCATGACAATATTAGCACAATACTTGAGACAACCTTAGAGACATCACCTAACAAAAGTCAATTGGAGAATAGTAGCTCGAGGGATATTTGTGAAATTGTACAAGGTTCCTCCTAAGGGGTTCAGTATGTTAGGTATAAGTCAATCAATGTACAAATAAACAAGAAATTGTATACCTAGATTTTTGTTTAGGATCAATTGAACAATGAATATGATTTATTTTTGGTAAAGACTTTTTATAAGACCTTCAACTCAAAAATTTCAATAAACAAATCAAAACCAAAACCATAAGTGGAAAAAGCAAAAGTTAAGAGGATTCAAAGTCTAATAATCTAGTGTGGCAATGTTCCATCCAAAGAGTTTTCTTCACTTAAATGCTAATGTCATCCAATCTACATGGTCAAATTTCACAAAAAATTTAGAACATGTTTTTATATAATTTTAGAATAAAATCCTATAGTTCAATATTGAATATTTTTTTCTTAGCTTAATACAATAGAATGGCAATTTTGAGTGATTTTTGATGAAAAAAATGCATTATGACTTTAGGAGGTAAAGTAATAATATGTAGATCTCTCTATGCCATACTTGGAGATTCTCTTCATGATGTTGACCCCAAAGCTCTTGAATCAATTTTGTTTTATTGAAAACCTATTTAATACAATACTTGTTAAGTTCTTAGAAGAAATCAATACACATACTTGGTTATTAGAAATTGTTAAGAACAACTAAACAATCATCACTTAAACCGCTTGGCTATTTTTGTAGTAACCGGTTTTGTTTTACACATAACATTCACTATTGACCAAGTTTACATTTTGAAGTGCTGTTTTGTGGGGAAATTGTGTTTTGCGACGGAGAACTACCGTAGCCGAGAAGTGGAATTCAATTTTTAGTTGGTGGTATTCATTAAGTTACGCATGTCGTGGAGGAGGGAGTTCAGGTTGATGAAAAAATGACAAGAATGGCAGGCATGGCCTTGGAAATCAATTAACAATCCGACTTCCAACTATCCAACTTCCAACAACTTTTGGACTCCCATCTAATCTAAGAAAGTGGGACAACGTACGTAGTAGTGAAGTATGTTTTGTCGTGTCAAAGGAAAGACAAGAGCATTCCTACCGCGACTCGTCAACGGGGGGAGACCCGTTCTCTAGCCACACCAAGCCAATTGTGACGTCCCACCGCACACGTTGAAGCCAAATAAGTGGCCGGCCGCGACCAAGTAGGAAGAGCGGACAGCCACAGGAAGAGCCAACAACGTGGCCTAGATACGGTCTACTTTTGTCCTTTCAACGCCATTATCAAAGGTAAGGATCAAATGCTTTTCATTTGTAGGTGTGGGAGGGTGTGTTGATGAGGCGCAAAAAGGTGCGTGGAGAAAGATTGAGTGGTCTAGGCCTTTGGCAATACCTTCTTGTTGTGTCTCTACCTAGTATTGCCGTGGGGCACATGCGACACGCACTCATGGGCACTTCACACCTCCCACACTTCACACTTGCATTTGCATAATTGGCTACTATGGATTCTAAATTAAGAGTTTATAGTCAAGAACTAATAATCCTAAGTTAAAGATCGAATCATTCCATTTCTAAAAGCCTAAAATTCATTCAAAGCTAATGTTTTCTAGAGAAAATTATGACCATATGAAGAATAGCCTTTAGAATCGCAATTTAAACTTCATCTATACTTTTCTACCAACTTCCAAACCTAATTTGAAAGGTTTTTTTTATATGTTCTTTAGTTAAAATCTACTTTATAAATCCTAAGCTTGGCTATGAATGGATGGAATCCCCTAGAGTTCATCCATTCTTCATTCTGAGCTTCATCCTTTATTATCTTGTGGTTATTTGAGTTTTTTAAAGTTTGAATTATCTCTTTACTCTTCTGTCATTCTCTTATGATAATCTAAACTTAAATTCCTCCTTTGATGTTCTTCAAAAGATTTTAGCTTGACATCTACTTCTTCCTAAAAATGTTKAATTATTTCTATCATTTTACTATTTTCGACTTCATCGACTTGTTTCTTAAAGATCTTAGTATTACAGATTCAAAAAACAAGTCACTTGAAGATTGAACTTTCTTAATGAGAGTTGTAGAGAGATGACCGCTAATCAATACTTCACACTTCAATTGCTAATTACGTTAAACTTATAAGTTAGAATCAACTTTTAATTTTATTTTTGACTTTGGGATTCTTAATACTTCTTCAATTTCCATTCTTGTCCTTTTTGGAAGAAACTGATTAATTTTCATGCATTCTAACCTCTCAACTTCATCTGCTTGTATCTTACTCAGTATAATTCTATTTTTACATAATGTATGTTTTCAGAAAGCTCTAAACCTCTACCACAAACTTTTACAAACAAACTTAAGAATCTAATTCTAAAAGTYTCACTTGTACTTATACTTGGATAATTTTTTTTCGTCTCGGCAATTTGGCCATCTTTGAAGCAACTTTCGCTTAAACTTGTGACAAGCATTGACTTTTGAAATGTGGCATGTATGTAACTAAAAACATAAAGGCATACATTTTTCTTCCAACTTCAAGCCCTATTATCTTGCAATCTATGTTCAAAGTCAAATCTCTTGAGATTTCTCCCACATATTCCAAATGTTGTTTCCAACTTGTCACCATTTGGATTTCAAATAAAAAATTTCCTTATTACACAAGGAGTCATAAAAGGAACAACCAACATATTGCCAATTCACTTAACCTCCTTGCATTGCAGGGTGATTTAGAATAAATTACATATCTCAATTGCATCTGAAATTTTGCATGAGTGAGCCTAACATCATATACTTGTGAATGGTCAAAGTAACCCATTTTTGTGTAGAGCAAAAATATTCAGTCAAGGTGGCCCAAAGTCTGCTGACCCTATTTATAGGAATGAAAAAAACAAAGCAAAACAAAACAAAGCAAAACATTCTTTTACACATTATTTATTTTTATTTTTTGAAAATTCTTTTACACTTTAAATGTTATAATCTTTCAATCCACAAGGTCAAATGTGCTGAAATTTTTTCAAGCATCTCTTTAATTATTTACTACACTTTCTATGGTTGGAATTCCAAAAAGAACTATTATTATTTAGAATTTCAGACAGGGCATCAAAAATTGGCAGTTTTGGACTTTTTCCTATTTCCAAAACATCCTCCGGCCTTCCAGGGTTAATACACTAGATATCCCAACAAAAAGTTGTTATGTTTTTGGATTTTCTTGTACTGTTGGACATGACTGTTGGACTCACRCATAAATTATATTGAYTAGAAGTTGTAATAAACTCCACTACTCCAGTTACCATATAACACGAAATGGATTCCATAGTACCCCCCAAATTTTGGTTGACGGATGTTCTTTTGACCATTCTATGATTTTATACCACTGTATACCATTCTAGAATCTGAAAGCTACTATTAATCGTATTCAATAAATATTTCGTGACACCGTGACAAGGACACAAAAAAAAAAAAAAAAAAAAAATCCCATCCCTACCCCCTACATTTTTTTTCACCTGCCTGCCACCGAGAACGCTGATTTGCCAGGCTAGAGATCATGTTTTCCCCCAGACACATCTTGCACCAACTTGGTGTAAGGACATTGCAACATGACGACGACCATGATTGTGGACCATGGAGTCGGTCAACAAACAAAACAAAAAACAAACAAAACAAAAAACAAACAAACAATGTGGACATTGCAATGACAGTAGGATGGACGTGTGTGCGTTTGGTGTGATTTAATTTGCAATCAAAATCGATAACGACGCCCACTGCATGCCCAATTGGGCGAGGACTAGGGCTAGGGGGTCCGGGGTCCGGGGCCTGGGGGCGGCACAAGCATTCACAAAAATGGGAGCCCATGGAGCTGCTACAGTAGCCATTCATTGCACCTGAGCGCTTAGGGTCAGTGTTTGTCAAGACAAACACTGAATAGACCCCTTTGGAAGTAAGTGTGCTTGTGTACGAGTAAGGTAGACTGCTCTTGAAGCGACCATTTAAGAGCTGATTGCGTTTTCAGGGAAGCTCAACTCCTTGAAATTTTTTTCAGTAAATTTTCATAGGAAGAAAAAAGGAATTGGCATTTAACCCAAGTTGTTTCATATTTTTCGGACCTTCGAGGAATTAGTTACAAATTTTTGAAGTTGTAATGCAATGGTCACTACAAGCAACCACCTCCTGAAATGTACACTGCTGGTACATTGAAGAAAGCAAAATGTACCTCTGTATCATGATCGCTTTTAGAGCATGTGCGCTTTAAGAGCATCCTACCTTAGTAAAACAAAATATCAACGTCAACGTGAAGAATGCTCTTTCTATGTACTCCGTACCATTCACCGGGAACTATGGGTATTAAGGGGACCCATACTAATTGATTGACATTTCACACTATATAAATATCTACCTTTGTCGTACATCAATAGTTGGTGAAGTGTTTGGGGGTTGTACATCTTGTTTCAAACATCTACAATTTTACACAGTAATTCTCTTTCAGTGTTTGGTCCCCTTATAATTATGTTCATTGGCTTGTAAATCAATAAAAACAATCCTTTTTTGGCTTTTATCTTACTTTGACTCAAAAATTGGGTTGATAATAATGCTACTTGAATGAAAGAAGATAATAAGATGAACAAATAATATTTTCTAATTTTGTTTGTCTACTTTGTTTGCAAAGCAACATAATACCAAAGATGAAGAATCCTTATATATCTCAATGAATAGTTGGGTCTATATTATGTTTGTAAAGCAGCATAATATAGATGATGTAGAATTTGAGCGTGCCAAGATTAGCTAACAACAACATGTATATAGATGCTCTTAGAAAATCTCCACTTGTGCCCTCAAAGGATACGGCATTTACCAAACACGGATGATAAGTGTTATGGGCCCTTCTAGATATTCTTTTGGTCTCAATCCTAGTGTGTCAAGCACTTACCTTTCAAATCACTATTCATCATTCTAAGTTTAGTTACTTTACCTTATATTATACTCAATACTTGATAACTGGAGTACTTGATAATTGATCACTCACTAGTAGAAACATGGTCCATATAGACTCAATTTTTAGACCCAATATGGATTCCATACTTTGGACTCCACACCTACCCGCACACTAAAACTCCTCATTACTTTCATGCTCACTACTAGGGGACACGTGTCATTACCTTATGAATCCCAACTATAAAAAGAACCAAAAAACACATTGGAATTACTGCACTCCTACAAGTTGGGTGTTGAACGTGGTACAATTGGTACTTTAAATTTAGTGTGAGAGACCTTCGAAAGAGATGTAAAATTTGAGTGTGCCAAGCTTAGCAAGCAACGGTGCAGACGCTCTTAACAGAATCTATGACGAGTCCTGGAACCGCGAACAGGATTYCTCACAGACAGCAGCCGCGGCAACGGCAACGGCGGTCGTGACCCCARATGCGCGCGATGCTGCTGGGCATCAACATGCACCCACTCCACGATCCCACTCCTCTTCCCATTTCCGAAAGTACTCGCAGTAAAAATCCATGGAATCCATCCCCAGCCAGCCAGCTCCAGTAATTCTGCGAAAAACCCACCGAAATTTTTCTTCCATTTTGCTCTCGTAATGTAACTTTGGCCGAATGAGAACTTGCAAGTTTGGCGATGGGGATGCGATGCTTCTTTCCCAGTTTGGGCCAGGCGGCCAACGCCTTTCCTTATATAAGCCCCTGCCCACCATGTCTCCCTTAACTGGCACTCACCCACTCGTCTTCTTCCGATCCTTCACTCTGAGCTCGCGAACGAGCTTTGGAATCCTCACAGTCACTCACTCTCAGTGGTTCGTCCTCGCGATCGTCCCGTGCAATCGCAACTTCTTAATTGCGAACCTTTCGTTTCTCTCCTGGAATTTGTTCCATTCGTGGATTCTTGCTTTTCTTGACGAATCTTGGGCTCCGACGAAGGTGGAGTGGGTGTTGCCGACTTGATCATCATGCGTGTTGATTGAGTTCGTGGTGCGAGAGTCGCGAGTTTGTGAGTCTGTCGAGTGCTTGCAGTGGTTGTGGAGCTTGAGCTTGAGTTCTTTGGGCTCACGTTTTGTTTCCAGATTTTCCGCGCAAGTTGGGGGACGGGATTTGGGGAGGAAATTCTGGGGCGGTGGGGGTGGGGATGTCGGAGTGAGAGTCGATCGGTCGATCTTTCACGGGCGTGCGTCGCATTGGCGGTGAATGTTGATTGATTGAGTGGGCGTGGTGTTTCCAATTGGGAAAAGTGTTTGGTATCCAAGTATACCCAAGCCTCCCCTGTCTCGACACTGTGTTGTTAGTGTCCTATCCAGCAGCAGTTTTGGACCAGAGCAGTTTCGGCATTTCCACCGTCTCAAATCCATTTGAGAATCGTCATTACAAACGCTGCTGCTGAGCCTTTCAAAGCGCGAGGAGGTTTCGACGTTTCCAAGAACCCAAACCCTGTGCTAGTGAGAAACTTCGAAGACGCAGTGCAACTAACGGTGTAGTTGAAAGAGCGCGAGCAGATCGAGCGGAGCAAACGAAGGGGACACTCAAAGGAGCGAAAATAGGGAAGCCATTTCTCGCCCCTTGTGCGCCGCCGGGGACTTACCCGCCGGCGCCGTCTTGCCCCGGCGATGATATGATGTGGCGTTGTCATGGGGCCACCAACGCCGAGCTCGTCTCCAACTTGCAGAGTACGCGCTCTGCCATCGCCAACACTCGGGCCTCCCGATCACTTGCAATTCATCGTCGTTTTAGAGCTTCACAGCAGCATGACTGCAAATGAATAAAATGGAATTGAGCTTGCCGACGACGTACACATTTCACTGACCATGGTGCGTTTCTGTTCTTGTGCAGAGCAAAAGATTCTGACGTCGCCAGAGGCGGCGCTGGCGATGACCAAAGTGGACCGGAAGCTTTTCGTGCCAGATTCCAAGTTAGCTTACAATGATGCGCCGCAAGTCATAGGTGATCGTCGAAGCCTCCGAAGGGTTTAAGCAGGGSTTTAMTCTGCGAGTGATTTCGAGTTATTTATGTTTGTTGTTGAGAGTTTCGAGTTTCAGTTGCGGCGTTCTGGGAACTGACAAAGTGGGTATCATTTGTGTTGTGCTTGGAGTTTCAGGTTATGCAGCCACCATTTCTGCCCCCCACATGGTAAGGAAGCCTCGCTGGCATTCCTTGCACTCAATGCACTGGTTTTRTACTGTACAGTGCTGGATACCGTGWCTGCGATGGCTTACGGTTGATGTGTTGTGTGTATTTTTGTAGCATTCGTTCTGTTTGTCGCTGCTGGCCGATTACTTGAAGCCTGGCAACGTCGTCCTGGACGTGGGCTCCGGTTCCGGTTACCTAACGGCTGTTTTCGGCCTCATGGTAAACACTTTGCCTGAACTCGGAGGGCAAATTCCCAGCAAGGGGGAAAGCCCGGTACAGAAACTGCACACGGCAAAATAAACTGCAGTGTGCACTTTGCGGTGTTCCCCTCATACTGGGATTTTACAACTTGAAACAGCTTGCTCCATTGTCACCCCTCGTTGAAAACTGTGTCACAAAGAAATAGAATGAAAAAATTTCTCAATCCATTGCATACACATTCAGTATGAAGACGGGAATTGAGTTCTACTTTGCTGATTAAGTGTGGAACTGATTTGCTGTAGGTTGGCGAGACTGGACATACTGTGGGMGTGGAGCACATTGCTGAGCTTGTGGAGAGATCCATTGATGCCATTAAAATGACCCCAGCTGCTGCCTTGATGGAGAAAGGCCAACTTGTAGTTCATGGTACTTCACCTTGTGGCCTGATTTTGTGAAATCTTCTTGTTGTGGCCAACATTTCTTATTTGCTACACTACTCTATCTCTGTGGCCAACGACTGACGCCGAAATTTGTAGGGACTATCAGTCACTGGCCATGGAGATAGAGAAGTGAAACGYTGGCACTTCTGGCTTGAATGTTGACCATAGTAATGGAATTTCTCAGTATGACTGTTTAAAATATTTTTGGTATCAGTTAGTTTCTAGGCCTACTCCCGACTCAAAGGRTGCTTAATCAATTGTTTGCAGTGGCCGATGGAAAGTTGGGATGGGAGGAATGTGGACCTTACGATGCCATCCATGTTGGCGCAGCAGCAGCAGGTATTAAGCTTCATCTCTTGCAAGAATGCCTTCAATCCTGGAAACTCCATGTTCCTTTTTGCTGTTAAAGCACTTATCATTATACTAGTTTGAATGGCAAAATTTCTACAGATTGGCACTCTTTCATGCCATCAGGAACCTCAAATTGAATCCAGTCCTGGTATTTAGAGCTCTGTGCACTTGAGTGTGTTGATTTTACATGCTAAACGTGCCAATTCATCTAAAATGACCATCCAGAACGACAAAAAGCAACAACAAATCCAACTAACCCTKTATTACRTATTTGCAGAACTTCCAGAAGCTCTGGTGAGGCAGCTGAAGCCTGGTGGTCGCATGGTGATTCCTGTGGGAACGAATGCCCAGGTAAACTCCATTGCCTTTCCATTTCTTTGTTGCTGACCTCCCTTTACCTTCTCTTTGCACATTATTCAAAAGGGTTTCCAACTCAGATTTATTTGAAAATGGTTGCAGGAGTTAGTGATTGTGGACAAGGCACTGGATGGGACTGTGAAGAAAACAAACGAGTTGGGTGTTCGTTATGTCCCGCTCATCTGAGTGCAACCTCCTCATCACCTTCTCCACTATAAGCTGCAGCAGAAGGATGCCATCAAATCCATATACTTAGAGACTTGCGATCAAAGCTTCTCTCTGCCTTGTCACATTGTGCGGCAGTAACTGGTGATCCTATTAGAGCCCTCCTCTCTCTYTTTTWWAAWTTWTTTTGTCCCTCCACTACTTGGACTCTTCCTGTCTCTGTAATTAATTTTATCATGCTCTGCGACGTAAGGATACCTAAGTTTTGTCCCACTCGTTGGCGTAGTGGACTAGTTCTGGGTTTCAATTTTTTGACACTAAAGTTCTGAACTGGTTTCGCTTCTCTAGCTCTGCTCTTTCCTTCTGCGTGGGGAGCTTTGCAAATTTTTGCACGTGTCACTTTTTTTTCTCTGCTTCTCAGTTCCAACTTCATGCTACAAAACGTAAACTGCTCTTATAATTCTCCTGGTGTCACTACTGAGCAATAACTTGCTTGTATTTTGGAGAACTCAATTGTCCGACCTGATGAATAAAGCTTATGTTTCTTTTACTACAGTGTACTACTCAATTGCCTTCAATTCTGTGCACGAGAATTCTCTCCTGAATTTAAAGCGTTACTGCATACGAATGTCATAAGCTTAGAACTTACCAGTGCAAGGAGGTAGGAAGGGGAGCAATGTGCGTGTGTGTCCAGGTGGCCTTGTTAGTAGATGTATCCCTGCAGATCCTTAGCTAGAGTTGGGATTTTCTTTTTTTTTTTTTTAGAAATTGACAGCTTCTGAATTCCATGCAAATCATATAGTAGTCTACTCTATGGAAGGAGAAACCAAGGAAAGAACTTTTACATTAGTCACGGCTAGAGTCAATATCATTCTTGTTTTATTTCTAAAACAATATTAGTATCTAATGGGAGCATTTTCAAGACTTTAATAGAGAATCTACTATAACTATACTAAAAGGGATGAATTATCCCGTAATATGTTGAAAAACAAGTTTTGTCTATTTCTCAATGATGTAACTAGCTAAGTTACTCCAGATGCTTCAAACGTTGAGTGTCAAATGAGGTTTTAAACTCACTTCATGTAGAAAAGGGAAGAAGTGTAAACAAATGCAAAAAATAAATCTTATATCCAACCTCTTTTCAAGCCATAATTTATTTTGCCTCAAAAGTTCCAAATGTGTATTATTCTTTCTCCCACGCTCCCTCAAGGTCCAACAAGGTAGAACTTCCTGTTGTTTACAAAACAATCCAAGTCTCCATCTCACTCAAATCAAGGTGTCATTGAAGCAACCCAACACTAYATCCTTCCATATCAAATCCCCATGATGCTGGGTCTAATCTCAATATTGTACAAGCATAGGATATTCCTACAACSAAATCTGCATCGTGGTGGTGGATATTTTCAGCATTGTACGTGTATAGGATATTCCTACCAGGAAATCTCTATCGTGCCTGTCAATGTTTTCAAAGTTGTACATGTATGGGATATTCTTATATGGAAAATCTTGAATTACAGTTCATTCTAGAAATTTGATTAATGTCTACCACCTTTTCCTATGTCTCTTGTCTGCAAATACTGTGAAAATAGCTACTTGTGTCTACAATAGTAATTATTTTCTCCACTGCATTTCAAAGCTAAGATAAAGTAGGAGGTCCATGAAGCAATCATTACTAATTGATTTCATTTTAGGGGAAGCTAATTAATCTCCTTGAAATTATTCTTTTATAAAATTTCCTTTATAGATAAATAGAACTGACATCTAATTCAAGTTGTGTCATGTTTGCTGGACCTTTAATTCTTAGGATTAATTATGGAATTTTGAAGTTGAAATGAAATTGAGCTTTGAATGAATGATGTTCACCATTGGTACATTCAAAACTTTACCTCTATGTCAACCCCTAAAGGACCAAACTACGGGTTTTTTTTGGCAACATAGCATTTTAGGGCAGTTCATTGCGAATGGACTTTTTATTCTTTTTCTTTGAAATTTACACAACATGTGTCCAAGGAGTAGCTTTAAACCCTAAATTCATAAGGCTTGGTTTCAGCTTCTAGAAATTGCTCCAAGTTGAACAAAAAAAAAAAAACTGATAAATCGTATCAATTTTTTAAAATTGTAACCATACAAATTTAAGCTAGACATGTTAGAGGTTACATTGGAAAAGAAAACATAACAATATCACTTATGAGTTGAAAGATTATAATGTTTAATCAAGAGGGTGTCAAAACTACAAAAAAATTTCAATCCACTTTTTGCATGGTGAATCTAAATAGTTTGTCAATCAAAATATATGAGGTTATAGGGCCCAGCATGTACAACCCCAATCAATTTATAGCATCTCAAAATCTACTTTTTATTATTCTTAAATGAATTTCTTATGCGATTTTGTCTCCAAGATCTAATGTATTTGAGGCTCATTTCTTATGAGTGATTTTTTGTTGAAAAGAGATGATTTTTTTTCAAGGGGATATTTTGGCAATATATTCTTGCTTTGATTGTGGATGAAACCATAAAAAAAAACACCACATGTTGGGACCATACTGCTTTAGCTTCAATGAATGTACTCAATTTTGGATGAAAAATCAACTTTCATCCATATATTGTAGGTTTCATCTACTTTATGGATGCAAATAGCTTCCTCACGACAGTGAAGATTGCTTTTGGCATTCCCTACAATGAATGAAAAAAAAACTAAAAAATTGGTTGCTACTGTATGTTTTAGCTTATGGCAGCCCCACTTTCAACAATGTCCACTTCCAGGCTTAGCAAGTTACTCCCTCTGTCTCGAAATAAATATGGGGTTTCCTTGAAACGGCCAGATTAATGCGTAAACTTTTCCTACTTTCAAGGGATTGTGGAGATATTGTAGCTTCTATTAAACAACATTAGATGTGAAAGAATGGAAGTCAAAAGTGAAGCGACGCATGTTGCAAACAAGCGGCAAAAGCGACAATTTTTTTCTCTTTTAGGAATTGCTCAATTTTAAGTGTTGATTTCAATTGATCATTCTTTGAGCAATGTTGGTGTAGTGACGTTCATTGATGTCCTATGTATATAATTCCGACAATGTCTTGTGATTCAACTCCAAGAAAAATCTACAAAAAATTTGTTAATAGTAGTTTTTTTACAGTTTTGGGTTGAGTTTTTTGCCTTTGGTTGGTTGGAGGTTGCATTTTGGGTTCCCTTTGCAAGGATCAAATTGCTATATTGTCTTTGGAATGTGACATTTGCATATTATTTTGTATTATAGTATTAGAGTGTTTGAACTGCTTCAATAGTTGCTGTCCATCAAGTTGTGGAGAGTCAATGTTGAATTTCATTTGAGACAAGTATATTTGGAAACTTTGGATTATTTCAAGATGGAGGGAGTGTCATACTGCAGCTTAAGCCTTAAAGGACATTGCATGCCCTAAGGGCATTTTGAAAGTCAACTTGAGTTTTTCATATAGTTTTTAATTTTAATTTTTTTTAAGCTTGAATGAGAAAATGAAGCTCCAATAATCTACTTTTTATTCCACTTTGATTTTTTTCAAAATGTTTAAAATTGAAAATTTTGTGACACATTAAAGATAGTATCTTGAAAGCTCAAAATACAACACTTTTTAACTTTTTCTTTTGAATTTCTTTTTGTGTAACCTCCAAGTGTACACCAATTACGCCATGATTTTAACACCATTATTTCCATTTTTCACAAAATTTTCATACTATTCAAGCAATTTTGTAATTACTATGATTTTTATATTGAAATTTCTTCAAAAAATCATATGAAAATTCAATTCGATGTTTTAAATTACGAAAAAATTAAATTAAGTTTCAAACACATATTACTAGATGTGAAAAATATAAAAAATTTGAAATGTAAATTCTAATGTAGGATTCTAATGAAGTTTGACCAAGCCCGGACATGAAATGTCCTTTAAGGGTTAAATTAGTTGTAAAGTTGGAAGTCAAAACCTACAGTACCTTAGACATCAAGAAGAGCAATATTTTTTTGTTCTCCCACTTTGACAAAGTTTATAGTTTGAAGTGCATGGATGGATGTTTGAAGTGTGTGGATGGATGTTTGAAGTGCGTGGATGGATATTTGAAGTGCGTGGATGGTTGCTTTCATTGTGTTGTAGGAAATTATGTTTGCTACCTAGGACTACCTTAGTTAACCGGAAAATGGAATTCAATTTCAAGTTGGTGGTGCTAATTAAGTTACGCACGTGGTGGAGGAGGGAGTTCGGGTTGATGAAAGAATGACAAGAATGGAAAGCAAGACAGTGTACGTAGTAGTAATTTATGTTTTGCGGCGTCAAAGGAAAGACAAGACCATTCTACCGCTACTCATCAACGGGGGGCAACCCGTTCTCTAGCCAAACCAAGCCGATTGTGACGTCCCACTGCACACATTGAAGCCAAATAAGTGGCCGACCGCGACCAAGTAGGGAGAGCGGACGACCAGAGGAAGAGCCAACAACGTGGCCGAGGTACGGTCTACTTTTGTCCTTTCAACGCAATTATCAAAGTTAAGGATCAAATTTTTTTCATTGGTAGATGTGGGAAGGTGCATTGATGAGGCGCAAAAAGGTGCATGGAGAAAGATTGAGTGGTCTAGGACTTTGGCAATACCTTCTTGTTGTGTCCCTACCTGGTATTACCGTTGGCACATGGGACAGAAAGTGATGTGCACTTCACACCTCCCACTTGGCGTCCTCTGCTTGTTGGCCATGGGAATGCTCTAAATTGAGAACTTCTGTTTCTCTAGAAATCAACAATATTGTATGAGTTGTCATATCATATCATATCATACTGTTGTCATATCATATCGTCAAGTAATGAAGAGCCAATCTCCACCTATTTGTGTACATTGAACTAAATCTTTTTATTTTTTATGTTGATATTTTTTTCTTCATTGTAATGCGAGATCACACTATAAAGAAATAAAGTAGCAAAGAATACAAAGTATAAGCACTAAGTTCTTGTTGTTGAAAATTAACAATTTGGAAAGGAGACTAAATTTGAATTTTCACTACATTCAAAGTCATGGGTCCCTTTGAATTCTCAAAGTCTATTTTGTGAAGACATGAAAATTGGGACTTAAAATAGAGTTTCCAAAAATATTGAAGTACAAGTAGTTGTGGGTACAATAGGAGAGAGCTATGCAAAGCTTGACAAAAGGACAAGGCATGGTGTGATGCTCTAATTAGGTTTAGTCAAGGTGAGGAGACATTGGAGACTTGTCTACTTTTGGCCTATTGAGTATAAATTTGTATTGTGAAATTGGAATCTATGAAATGGTATCATTATGGTAATTAAAGTACATGTAGATAGAGTGTGAAGTTGGCTACAAGGTCAATTCAATGATGGGATGCAAAAAGACAAAGTTCCCAATGAAAGAGATTCAAAGCAACAACCTTAAGATCAAACAAATTAAGTCATGACAATATTAGCACAATACTTGAGACAACCTTAGAGACATCACCTAACAAAAGTCAATTGGAGAATAGTAGCTCGAGGGATATTTGTGAAATTGTACAAGGTTCCTCCTAAGGGGTTCAGTATGTTAGGTATAAGTCAATCAATGTACAAATAAACAAGAAATTGTATACCTAGATTTTTGTTTAGGATCAATTGAACAATGAATATGATTTATTTTTGGTAAAGACTTTTTATAAGACCTTCAACTCAAAAATTTCAATAAACAAATCAAAACCAAAACCATAAGTGGAAAAAGCAAAAGTTAAGAGGATTCAAAGTCTAATAATCTAGTGTGGCAATGTTCCATCCAAAGAGTTTTCTTCACTTAAATGCTAATGTCATCCAATCTACATGGTCAAATTTCACAAAAAATTTAGAACATGTTTTTATATAATTTTAGAATAAAATCCTATAGTTCAATATTGAATATTTTTTTCTTAGCTTAATACAATAGAATGGCAATTTTGAGTGATTTTTGATGAAAAAAATGCATTATGACTTTAGGACATTCAACTTATAAATTAGAACCAACTTTTAATTCCATTTTTGACTTTGGGATTCTTCATACTTCTTCATTTTCCATTCATGCCCTTTTTGTTAGAAACTGATTAACCCCTAAAGGACCAAGTGTTTCTTCAACGTATGCAAGAAGTCTCGGGTAGGTTCTACAAAGTCATTTTTGGTTGGATGTTCATGAAATTTGGACACAATGTGTCACTATGTACCCTCTTCCTGAAAATCTAAGTTTTTTTCCAATCGGGTGCTTGGATCGAAAGGATCGAAAGTTATACTGCCCTGAACTTTGTGAGCAGCTCGGGCAACTCCAGGCAGCATGTGCAAAACTCTTCTTATGATTGTGAAATTTGGTGGGTATGTAGCTTACATGGTACAAGATGCAAATGTAAAAGAAAATAACCATGTGTAGTGTAAATATGTCATTCTAGAAGGAGTAAACGTTTCCAAGCCCTAGCGGGCAAGGTTGGAAATTTTTTTTCACCTAACTTCAAACATTATAATCTTTCAATCCGTGCGGTCAAAGTTTTTGAATTTTTCTCCACACAGTCCCATAGAACTTTAGTACAAAATTGTACAGTTAAATCTTGAAAAAAACATTTTTTTTATCATATTTTTCTTGCTTCCCTTRAACGTGGAAGTTTTTGACAATTTCTACCCAAAATATGCCTTGGTCCTTTAGGGGTTAATTCTAGCCTCTCAACTTCATCTACTTGTATCTTACTCATTATAATCTTATTTCTACGTATCATATATTTTTAGAAAGCTCTAAACCTCTACTACAAACTTCTACATATAAACTTAACCTCTAAAATTCCATAACTATGTTATCACCAAAAGTGCTCACATTTTGGTGCCTTGGGCATTTAGAGGTTAAGGCTGAACAATTTTCATAGATTTTTACTATATGGTTAAAATGTTATTGCATGATATGTGATTTTCTCTAATCTCTAGGCAACTTGGGCTGGTAAAACATAATTGAAAAAAATCACTTTTTAAAAAAAATAAAAATTTGGAAGTGGTTTTCTAGATTTATATAGAAGTGGAAAGCTTTGAATCATTCCATTTTGATTAATGAAATGGTAGTTATGAGGAGTTTTAGTTTGCAAGTAGTTATGGAATCTAAAATAAACTTTGAAGTCCTTTATTTAACACAGTTTTCAATATTTTTGAAAAGAAATAAAATCATTAGATGTAGATTTTTTATTACAACATTACTTTCGTTGGGACGGGTATTTTTCAATTTCATAACTCAGATTCTTAACAATTTAGTGTTTTGAATAATTTTCTACCTCTTTCTACTTACAAGTTTTTTCTTGTATGTTGTACAATTTCAAATGATCTAAAATTTTCAAGCATGTAGCCAACTTGCCTTCAAGAATGAATCCAAAGAGTTACCACCATTCGGGCATATTTTCATACAAATGTGAGCTTGTGAAGTGCGGCTGCTTGTTTTTCCAGAGGGCCAAAAAATGTATGTATGTAAATTCAAATGTTAGTATCTTCCAATGTACACGGTGGAAATTTCTGAAATTTTTTCCACATCTTCTCAAACTAGCTTGATACAAGATCCTATGGTCATATATGTCAAAATTGTTTTTTTTCTTTCTAAATTTTGGTACTTGTACTGGAATTGGCAGTTTTGGAGCGGTTTTGATGAAGACACAGTCAAAGACCTTTAGAGGTTCAAGGACGCTTTCAGAAATTGAGCGTTCTATAAACTTCCTACCTTAATTAGGCCATGAATACACCCTCATATACTAACTAAATAACGATGAGATGGCCTAAAACAGTTTGATGGATGACTGGGAGAGAGTGATTGCAAGTAACACTTGTAGTATTTTGATGTCTTACGTTGCATTCTGATCTGTTTTTTGGCCATAACTTTTGTGTTTCGGATCCAAATGACTGAAGATTTTATAGAGAAGGTATTCATGACTACTGTACACCTTCAGCAATTTTTTTTTCTAATTTTCAAGAATGGTTTATCATCCAAAAATAGACCCTAATTGAATGTCACACTTGCTAATTTGAAGTCTTTTTGGAGTAAAGTAGTATCCAAAGCACAAATTTGGAGCTGAAATTTGGAGGAAATGATCTTCTAGTAGACTTGTAAATAATATTCAAAGGAACTTCTTAAACAATTAATTTTATGTGGTGATGAAGTCTACAAAGTGAGCTTCTTTCTTCTTGTAGTTTGAAACATATAAAATTCTACCATCCCCATATTATCTACAGAGTATTGTTTTGGTGATTTTTTTGGTGAATGACCATCTCGATAGAGTTTTTAAATATAGACATCTTTTGTTTTCCTTGAAAATTGATTTTGTATTTTTTATAAAACATTGTCAAAATACCTATTTTCTTGAGATTTTGCACTTCTCTAGTTTTCCAATTTAGAGAACTTTTCTATGCTTTTCCAACCTAGGGTATCTTCTTCTTACATTGTTTGTATTTTTCAAATTTTTTCAATTTTAAAACACTTTTGGAAAAACCAATAGTACTCCAAAAAACGCAATAAATAGTACAGGTATTTCTTGCAATCACCCTCGAAGTCTTCTACGTAAGACAAAAGTGAAAAAGTTCATCCTTGGCGCTTTGTGTGAAAGGGGGAGTCCTTGCACAATAGTTTGACCTCCAATGGGTGCTCTTATTTTTTTTCAATCCTTCATGGATGCTGTGCTTGTTTATTATTTGATGAATAAAAGAGAATCCTTCTAAAGAGTGATTGCATGAAACACCGTGCGGTTTTTGTAGCGTTTGGCATAGTACTCATGAAAAAGGTGCTGAAATCTTCTCAAAAACACATTTGGAGGTGAGATTTGATTTCTAAACCAACTCAAATGAAAAAACTTTAAACTACAAAGTGATATGAAACCAGAATATACACTTTGGGGAAAAACAATATCATAAAAATGACTCATTGTGTCTGCAAAATGGATTTGAAATGTCAAAAAACAGTGTAAAAAGTAGCAAAAAATCACATTTGTGGCTGAACCTCCTTCTACTAAAATGCCTCTCAGTCACTCATAACATCTTTGATGGATATGAAATTTTAACTACACAAACTAGATTAGTAAGTGCAACTTTTCCAACAAAAATTATTGAAAAAGGATCATATACAAAGAAGTTATGAGTTGCTGAAGTTCACTGAATTGCAAAAATTTCTGGATTTTGAACTTTGAATTGCTCCCAATCATTCAAAAGAACTTGGATCGGCATGAAACTTTTACCACAATAACTAGACCTTTATAGAAACAAAACCCAACAAACTTGACTGAAAAAAAACATTTGAAAAAAAAGATACAATCCCCCAAAGTTGAAACCATCACGATGCAATGTGCTAAACCTAAATTGAACCTGAGAACTTCGAATGACTTTTACAAATGCAATACATCTTGGGTTGATTTGAAAATTTTACCATAGAAAATTAGAAACTAGACTAGTATGCGCAACTTTTCCAACAAGTTTTATTGAAATCAGACATTCGATGCAAATGTTAGAGCGCTGCAAAGTGGATTGCGAGACTATATGAGGCCACTTTTGAGCCCCTTGGGAGTTGAGGGGTTAATGCCTGATTGGAGTTTAGGACTCCTACCTTAATTCAAAGTGGAGTCTGTCATTTTCCATACACCAAACAAGGGAGACGTTTCATTCGTCACTGAGGTGAACTTGGAGTCGGCTTTCCCTTACAACAAACAATCTACATTGAATAGAGATATTAAGGGGACCCATACTTATTAATCGACATTTTCACACTATATAAATATCTACTTTTGTTGTGCATCAATAGTTACTGAAGTGTATGGGGATTATACATCATCTTTCAAACATCTAGCTATAGTTTTCTACAATAAGTCCCTTTAATAGTTTGGTCCCCTAAACCCCTAAAGTTCCATGACTAGGTTTTCATCAAAAATGCTCCAAAACTGCCATTTTTAGTACAAATACCAAATTTTTGAAAAAATAATTTTTTTTGACATATGTAACCGTAGAATCTTGTAGTATGTTGACTTGAGAACATGTGATAAAAATTTCAGAAATTGCAAGATAGAAGCATTCAATTCACTCAAATTAATTTTTTGGTCTTGAGTAAAACAAGGCAGCTGCAGTACACAAGCTCACTTTTCTATTAAAAAATGTACAAAATAGTGGTGCTTCTTTGGATTCATTTTCCTAGATAAGTTGGCCACATACTTGAAAAATTTCAAATCATTCAAGAGAGTATGCACATATGTTTTACCAAAGTAGTGTTTACATTAAATCCAATCATGTGTTCTAGTTTTGATTGGTAATCCTTGCACTTAGAATATAAAAATCACAAAATGATATGAATTCCAACTTTTGTGTCTAAAATCTAGTAAAATGAAATCGAGACAATGGATTGTAACATTGTAGTATTGTACACTTAAATTATTATAGGTGGAGTATATTCAAGCATTCTTAACTAATTTGAATTCCTATAAATTCAATTTATTTTTAATCAATTCAAAGGTCTGATTTATGGAATATAAGATATGGAGATTAAAAGTTGATCATGAGTTCATTCAACTTTGAAGAATCAAAGCGCAATGCATGCCGTTAGATTAGTTGTATACATATAAATTGTAGTTTAAACCTCCATATCTTATATATATAAATCCAACGATTGAATTGATAAAAAATTGAATTTGTAAAAGTTCAATTARTTAAGAATGAATAAATGTGTGCCATCTATTAAATTTAGTGTATAATGTCATGACCTAGTGTCACAATACATCTATTTAGATGGTAGTTTATTAATTTTTTCCACATTTCTATCCWAAATTTGGATTTTTTTAAACTTAAATTCTTGAAGTCTAGAAGTTCAAATTTTGAACTATAGATGAACAGAAACATGTTCCAATCATTGAAAATCTTGTTTTAGTTTATCATCAATCKAAAAGTTTGTAGTTTCTTRTWTTAGTTCTCTTTACRTTTGTCCACCACTAAACTTTTTCTTATAAATATTCTATRGGTCAAATCCTATTAAATATGTTTGACCTCAAATAATAACTTTTTTAGCTCATAAGATGGCCCTTCAAAAAAGACTAGAATACATAAGTAACATAAAAATCTAAAAGAACCATTATAATTGGAGATTAAAATTTAGAATGTAAAAAAAAAGTCTTTTTGATAATTACACATATTMAATTTATAATCAATTTTAAAAGGAATTTTCAATTTTGGTTTCAAATTTTATTGGAAATCATTGATCAATTTGGTAGTAAATCTAATCATATGGATAAAATCTATGGATCATATTTTACAAATTTTGCTTGAGCATCATTAAAGTATTCTTCTAAGTTGCATTTCAAAATACATCTTTACAATTTTGGTAATCTAAACTAGCCTCTAGTCTTTAAAGGATGAAAATCTAATCCTAGCAAACTAACAAAGCAATAAGTTCAAATTCAAGAGTTTGTTTCTACAAACAATACAACGGTAGTTCTACTAGAATACTAAATTTGGGCTCCCTATGCTTGACCAAGTGCGTAGGTTGTTTTCAAAATGGTATGCTTCAAATGTTTATTTTTGGAAAATGATACCTACTAATTGTTGGATCACTACTTGTCATCACTACGGGCGTTAGCAAGCATAATTAATATATATTATGAAAAGGAATACAATTTATATTAATTTTATACTATAAACAAAGCTTGTTGTTTATAGATTTACACATTGTCGAAACTAACCCAAATTCTACTCTAAAATGTAGCGCACATATTACTACTTCATTTCTTGATCCTTGGATATCTTTTTTGTTGTTACAGATGATTGAATTCTAGCATCTTTTACTTGATTGAGCCCCCTCAATCTATGAACTATAAGGGTATAGGGGAGAGGCTATAAGGGAGACGAGGCTTTTGGATTGAATTTTAACATCTTTTACTTGATTGAGCCCCCTTGATCTATGAACTATAAGGCTATAGGGAGAGGCTATAGGGGAGAGGAGGCTTTTGGAACCCTGAAATGTCTCTTTTGAAGTAACCGCTTTGAGAAATTGTATACTTCAATCATTTTTTTCGCAATTTTTTTCCACTAGTTCTCTTGCATGCCCATGGTGCAACAATGCTTTTTTTTTTTTAGCGATGCTTGCGCATTCTCCTGCCCTAAGCAATTGCGGGGATTAGCTGAGAAATCATACGTCGTGTTCTCCAAATCAACGATCATGAAGAATCTGGTCATTGAATGATCAAGTGAGCGGACTTCTTCGTCCGTGCACGGGGTTGGGATTAAAAACCTGAAACCCTAAACTATTACTCTTTCCTGTTAGAAAAAATGTTACGGATTAAGATTAAAAAATCAATTTTTTTTCAAAAAAAATTTGAGTTGGTCGTAGAATTCATTGCACTCCCATTGTCTAATAAGTTTCAGTTTCAAATTAGTTTTGAAAGTAAAACTTTTAAGCACTCAAATAATGAATTTTGGGAGCATTTTTAACCCTGGAAGGACGAGGGGGTCCAGTGGAAATCTTCATTTCTGAAACCGTGGGAACAATTGGTATTAAAAAATTCAAAAGAACTCATTTGTAATCAAAGTACTATAGAAAGATCTCCCCTTTCCACACAAAATTCCGAGGATGAATAGTTGTAGTTCTGTCCCACACGGAAATATACTCTACCATCCATCAGACCACTTTGGTCCGCGGCGTCCAACCTGGGTTACAAAGCACTGCTAGCGAGTCATTCTTTTAGTTCCCGCGCTGTTTTTGTACTCTTTTTGCCGTCCCGCTCTATTGTTTTGTCAATTTATTCAACCTATGCAAGTGATCGCAGGTAGTTACACTTGAATTCAATTTTGTTTTTTTAGTTGTATGATTACAAATTTTTTGTACAAGGTATGAATATATATTGTCTTAGGAGAAATGTAATTATTTTTCAATGCGGTGCTCAAATAAAAAGCTCCGTTGTTGTGAACTTTTTAGGCAATTTTGGCAATTTTAGACAAAATATGAAAAATTYCTCTTCTACAAGATATAAGATGCAAATGTCATAAAACTGACTGTAGAATCTTATTCTAGGAGGAATTGAAGTTTGCCGGCCTTGTCAAGCAAGGTTAGGAAAAGCTTTTTCTTTTAACTTCAAACATTATAATCTTTCAATCTATGTAGTAAAATGGTTTGAAATGTTTTCCACAAATTCCCATAGTAGTCTAGTACAAACTTGTACAATCGAATTTTGAAAAACATTATTTTTATTCATTTCTTTATATTGCTCTAGAAAGTGGTATTTTTGCATGATTTCTACCCAAAACATGTCTTAGTCCTTTAAGGGTTAAATTATCTACTTTTTATCATTAGAAGTTAAAAGTGGATTCTAAATTCTCTTGCATGCATTTTTGGGACACTATGCACTATGTGAATTAAGTTTGAATATTCAACGTGCTAAAAATAAAATTACCAAAAATTGACTCTATGTTTACATGAATGGAGGTTGTACATTGTAGGCAAGAATTTGTAGGGATGAATATTAGGAGTCGATCATAATTAGATGCAACCATATCACCTCTTTTGAAGGAGAAGATTATGTTTTGTTTAATAACCAACACCAATCCAATGGCTTATACATGTAGCCTTGAACCTCAAACAACATGAAAGGGATGCATCTAATTTGCAAAAGTACTAATTTTTCCTAGTGATGGACCACTACAACTCTTGATTGTAAAAGTTTCTTCTAAAACTACAAAACACTACAAAGTCACTTTTAAGTGGATTTTAAAAGAATGCATTAGTTATTCACCGAGGCCATCTCAACAGAGGAGTGATTGTTAAACCCTCTCTGAGTCTCASCTAAAGAAAAAACTTGCCACAATCTGCATTGACCGGTCAATTTAGTTCATGTAAGAGCGAACTAGAAAATCATTGTAATGTAATGTACAAGTGTAACAAAATCTTACTTGTCTTCACCGTTTCAGTGACCTAAGCTGCATCGAAATAGCAAAGAAAAAGAGTGAAACAAAAGCAAGAAACAACTACACAATGAGAAGCTCTGTTCCCTCACTGTAGCACATAGCTCAATTKTTGAGTAAAGTCCTACTCCAACTTCCTCACATGTAGCATTTGTTAATGCAAAGCTCCCCTCACCTTTGGTGGAGAGCCAACAAAACCTCACTTGTCCTCACTGATGAAGCGACACTTGGGCTGCTCAAAGAGTAACCTAAAAGAGAGTGAACTAAAAGAACTTGCAGCTTCACAATGAGAGGAGAGGCTCTGTCCCTGTAGCATTGAGTCACATTTCGTGAACCCTAAGCAGGTTTGGTGAAATTTTACACACACCTGGAGGAGAAGTCTTTCTCCCGGATCCGAATGTTGGCATCTACACGGAACGGATGTTCAAAAAAACTGCCACAATTCAAATGATCATAATGTGAAAAATAAATATCATTGCAATCAGTGAAATGCATAGCAAGTGCTGGACAACAAATCAATAAAAATGGACAAAAGAAAGTTCCTGAATGACCTACCAAAGCTGCTAAACAAACATGAGGCCCAATTTGAGTTTCTTGGCTCTTTTTAAGGGGTTAACAATTTCAATAAACTCAGAAGCTTGGATCTACTTGAAGTGGTAACGACATTCAAACCCAACCACACGAAGAAAAGCACCCCGCTACTCCAAAATAAAAGCACTCACGAGTCCAAAAAAAGCAGGGGGATCTGCGAAGAACCCATCATCCTACAGAAGTTGCATTCAAAACTAATCCAAATTGGTGATGTATATCCAGAATCTGWAGGAAAGTTCTTGTTGAGGTTGTACCTTTTCTTTCCAATTTGTGCTCGTACATCACATGCTGCTAAACCCACTTCGCTAATAACAATACCCTGAAAATCAGCAGACCACAAAAAATCCTGCTCAACTAACATAATTCAAGCAACAAATTGCAAGGAAGGCTTTCTGTTTCAATCAAATTGAACCAATTAATGAAACTGAGTTCAGAGAAGCAATTCACAATTTCACATAACATTGCAGAAAAGAGATGCCAACATTTTGGGCTCAATTCCTAATTCAAGGAAGAATCATATGCTCTGACATCTTCTTTTGGGGCCCAGAGCCTCTCACATCTTCAGCTCAAGAATGAAAGTATTGGCACACAGCCAACTGCAATACACAAGCTGACTGCCAGCTAAGTGAAAAGGGTGAGGCATCAACGTTGTCCGCAAATGATATGCATTCCTCTGTCTACAACAAAACTAAAATTGATGCACAAAAAAATTCACACAGCTCAGAAACCATGGACTAATCAACTATAGAATGGTACCTTGTAGATTGCTTTTGTGGCATTCACTTCGATTCTTCTCATATGGCCTCCCAGAAGCTCCCATGAGCTCCCATTCACGGCTACACTCAARTCCCCGCAAGCATCCAACTGCCAATACACTCAAACCTCTCTTAATTATAGCCTTCTCTAAACTTGACAACACATCCAAACTAAGCWTATGTCAGTGAAAAAGTTGGAACCCCAAGAAGAAATATTGAAGAGGTTTGAATAAACATTGACCAATCTCAGAAAACCACCCAAAAATTCAAAGAATTWAAGTGAAATGGGACTGCAAATTTCTTACAGCGATTTCTCAAAAAACATACCTGAGACCTCAAAAAGAGTACAAGCGTCTTTTCGAGGAGCCCCCCTACAAAACTCCGGGCCCCGGATTGAGCTGCCAATTGCGTTCTGGAGTACTCTCCGTCCTGCTTCTGCGAGAAGATGGGGGACACGCGGCTCTCTCTCTTCGATGTATGACCGTAACTATGATCTGCAATTGTAATGGAGATTCTCCCATCTGCGGAAACGCCAAGAAAAACAGACCGTATCAACTCCAAATCCGTTCGAAACCCTGAATCAAAACCCTAAATCCCTAAACAGCAAGATAGGTTTCCCTCCGCAAAGAAAAGCACGCACGAGACAAGCAATCCCAGCGAATGTGAAGCGCAGATCAAGAAACCCAAGGAAGAGGAACAAGAGAAACCAAGACGTACTCAAATTCGTGGTGAAAACGGCAACAGCAGGCACGAGCGCCAGCCCCTTGCGACGCGGAGGCTCCACAGGCTGAGGTTGCTGCCGCCCCATTGCGGGACAAGCAGAGAGGCAGCGAGAGGAATGAAATGGAGCTGCYACTGCGAGGGGCGACATAGCCCAAATCATGATTGATTGCGCTGTAGATGTAAAGTTTAAAGCCCCAGAGCGGGAAACAAGACTATGATGGTGGGAAGTGGGAACAGCGTCTTGAGACTCGGGAATGTGCGTGAATCTTAGAACAATCAATGTTCTCATGCTTGTTGCGAATCCAGTGCARYACTCAAKTGCTTTTAGGTTTTCTTCAGCCARTTCTATCAGGATCACTACAACATGCACAGCCTTCATAGCCTTTACTCATTTGAGTCACTGCCGAACATAGCCTTCGATTTCAGACATTCCATTCAATTGATGTTTCAATCGCAACTATTCAAGCGAGTAAACAGTTCGTAATTCAGGTGTCGTAGACATTGTAAACCATGGCAAGCGCCAGGTAGTGATTTTCATACATGAAAGAGTCTAGTTCAGAGGTTTTCCATAATCAGCATCTAAGCTTAAGCCTGGGTAGAGCTCCTGACTACAACAGTCGACGTTAACTT
This sequence comes from Pleurozium schreberi, assembly GCA_006891605.1. NCBI lineage: Eukaryota > Viridiplantae > Streptophyta > Bryopsida > Hypnales > Hylocomiaceae > Pleurozium > Pleurozium schreberi. The sequence goes on along the minus strand of VACF01000297.1, from coordinate 42,913 downwards.
GACGAGTTGAGGAACTTGCTTCAAGTGGAAAAAATAAAAATCCACAAGTTCTCAACCCTCAGTCCTACAGAGTGATATTCTACAGGTTCTTGCTTGCTCTGCTAGGAAATTTGAAAGGAAGYGAAGCAACTGAGGAAGTCGGCTTCCTCTTTCTCTCTGGCACGATCCAACTCCTCCTTGAGATCTTTCGCTATAGACTGAAAATCTTCGGTGTCGGCAGAGTCGTGGTGAACGTSAGTCGGCGGACGTGCAGCTTCTTCGATTGCAGGTTCGGGATGGGGCGGAACGAGGTTGCGATGAAGCTCTACATCCTCCAGACGTTCCTGCTCTTTTCTAATAGAGGCATCGACCTCTTCGCCCACGTTTTCACGATAAAKCTCGTTAAGGAGGCGATAGTCCACTCCACACTGTTCGCACTGCTCTCGATCGATGTGTGCTTTGCAATACCAAATGCCTTTACGGCGGTACACGCCGTTCACCTCTTCACTTCCATCAGAATCCTGCACACGTGACTTCAAATCTTATGAGCATTCCTGAAGTCCGAATTGAGTAAAACTCATGCCAGGGYCACACAAGYTTTGGAAATGGGACTGGCAGACAGTCTAAATTCCAATTTTGCTTGTTGGAGAGAAAAGAAACACTCTTTCAACACTACTAGCAGAGTTCTAATTTGCCTTTTACAACGATTCGTGCTTTGAAATTTCCAGCACGTGGCAGATATGCTACTTGATCCTCATCAACTTCAATAAAGACAGAGTTTTGTGGTGAATAAGTACAAGCAAAACATTCAAAAGATGAACATAACAGACAGCGGACAATCCTGTATGCAGTGGCGCGATCAGTCGACTCGAGAGGTTCTGTTCAGTTCAGTCACAGTCATACTAATCATAGACGAGAAGCAAAGCCACGCTAATTATAAAAGGAGCTCTGATTCAGAGATTTCCCTTTCTACCTTTCAAATAAAGAACCAATTTGGCTGTGAACAAGCCACTTGCCGTAATATACAGTACTGATCTCTCGAAGCAATCAATGAATGTCCAAGAGATGAAACAACTCTATCGTGGGCCATTGTGACCCAGAAAATAATCATCCTGTGTAATTGAATTGAAAGAGCTCTAGGAAGAATCTACAGGGCACACTAACTAAATTAGTTTGTCTGATCAAAGATAGTACAAGCTAATCAAGCTGCAAGGCTGTCTAATAACAGGGGAGGGAAACTCAAGGTGAGGAGATCTTGAGGGTAGCTCATGTACTTGGAGAGCGCCAGCACCCAGGCCACTACGTTGACGACCTCAGAAGCCAATTTCAGGCCTTCCTTTCCTGCGGATTTTCCAGGAGCCTCGGCGTATGTTCGCACGTACTGTCCCAGGAGGCCAACATAAGCAGTGGTGCAGACGGGGTGCAGCTGCTGAAGGATACTTCCCATACCCACAATCAAGGGGCAGCAGTCCAGAGCTTGCTTTTTCATGCGGCTGGTCAGAGTTCCTAGATGACTATCCAACACGTATCTCGGCAGTTGGGAAATTGTGACGAGGAACAGCAGGAGAGCACAACCGTCAGCTGGCCTGGTGGCAATATAAATAGAGTTAACAGGTGTGTATAGACCGCAGAGATACAATTGCTTGCGCAGCTCTCCAAGCAGGCGGCTCTTGACTTCCGTATTCTCCGCAGTAGTACCCACTCTAGAATCCCCGATGTCTGCAAGCACTGCTTTGTTCATGGCATCCACAGCATATGAAATCGTACTCGATTCAAACTTCGCGGACGCACGCAAATGGGAMCCGAGAAGGCAGCGAAGCAGTAGGATCTGTCCAATTCGGGACACGATCTCCAACCAAGTAGTCCATCCCGGGGCATTCACTCCCGCACGAGCGCTGTATTCGGTGTATACCAGGGAACCAGGGTCAGGAATGGACGAACTTGGAGTCAACAGACGCTGGAGGGACTCCAAGCAGTCGCTCATTTCACTGGATTCCACTCTGGATGAAAGATRCATCACTGCCTGCCGAATGCCATGTGTGAGTTGAAAGCCTAACAGCCGATCCAATCCAGCTAAACCTGTGGATCCGAGGGCAGTTTGCAACAATGCCATGGTGCGCAATCCCACGAGCTCTTGCCCTTGAGCGTCGAACCAACCGCTCATGGGCACTAGGTACATTGAACTCGAAGGGTGGGTCAGTTGCAGGAGTTTATGAGCCAAACGCCCCATGAAATTGCTCGCCCTAGAGGAGTCTTTGGCAGGGGCAGGGAACTGGGGAATGGGTTTAGCAGGATCCTGGTACACGCTCTGCCAGTTCTGCACCTTCCGTTTCACGAACTCATTGCACTCTTGCTCGGTGTTGTAGTTAATAATGCGTGCGAACTCCTCATGCCACAGCTGAAGTCCGTGCACATGCACGTAGTCCTGGAAATACTCCATGGATCGTCGTTGTGCTTGTAACGACGTCTGGAGCTCTTGGAGTTGCTCCTCCAGCTCGGCTACACCAGTTGTTGGGAATACTAAGATCGTATGTAGGGACGTGGCCACCTGCTTCACAAGCTGCTTTCGTATCCCGATTTCCAGAAGCTGCCAAGGGTCAACTTCAATGGCTCCCATGAACGTCTTCTTCATGGCCATRATACCTTGCGTRAACACAGCCACCCGATGTGTTGCTTTGGCCAGCTTGTATCTCTGTTCCGGCTGAGCGAAGTCACGCAAACTCTCCTTCTCGAGACGCCCAGGCAACTCGTGCAATTGTTTCGTCTGCACAGCAATCACGTCGTTGAGGATGCTGAACATACTGACAGGTATGATCTCCATTACCGACCGCACGTAGGCTACTAACTCTGAAGAGTAGTACTCTGAAACTGAGTAAAGGTCCATACTGCCAGATTGGGAAATTCGAAGCAGTGGAATGTCCAGGATGGATCGGAGCTTGAAAAACAAGCAGGACAGCTTGAGAACCGTRAAAGGCTCAGCGTTGATGCGGGCATGGATCTGAGGGGTGAAGCCTACAATGAGACCCCAGGCGTAGGATGCATCACTGACCACGGAGACAGTAGCCAGCACACCCTCTTGTACATTCAGGGTGCGCACCATTTGCTTCAACTGGGTCCGGGTTTCAGCAAGGTATTGCTTGATTTGGAGACTGCTCTCAATCTGATGAAATTGCTCAACTTCCTGAAGAGCCAAAATCATCTGTTGGATCTTTCGAACAGCGCGCGAAGCTTCTATTTTACACTCCAAAGCTCGTACTTGTTGTCCCATCTGAAGAAACCAGTTCTGCATATTTGTATCCTTCACTTTTCTGGAGAGCACCTTCGATCCCGAGAAAAAATCAGAGAGTTCCTGCATGCATTCGGCTGCATGGTTCTGGCATTTAAACCACTGAGCTTCCTTTCCCTCAAGAAGCTCACCATACACTCGCTTCAGCTCAAATTCAAGGGTCGCCGTGTCCAAGATGAGGGACAGAAGCATGTCGCTGCTACTGGCCCCACCCACGGCCAAAACCACATCCTTYAGCTTCTTATTTGTGGTGTTCTGATGCAGAAGCAGCCAGCGAAGAGCGATATTGCTGTCGCGTAAGCATGCCACCAGGATAGCCATGTTGCTCAAAACAAACTCCTGAATTAGTACACCTTCCGACAGAAAACCTCGCAACTCTACCAGCAACTCAGRCACTCGGGTGCCATAGGTACGTGCAAACTCTTTTACTTGTTGCAGCGCGAGTATAGGGGCCAGGGCAGCTTTGGCAGCTTTGTACTGATCCCACCCAGCCGACAGATCCACCATGAAACCCATGAAGATTGGAACGACCCACCATCCGAGCAGAAACTTGTCCACAATGTCTTTCATTACCAGACTCTCATTTTGCAAAATCTCTGGTATGAAATTGAGAAGTACGTACAAACAAGCAGCCTGTCCTCCCAGTGCAGCACAGCGATGCTCCGGATTGGGATAATGACGCAGCTGGTTGTAGAGATCATCAGTTCGCAACCGAGCAATAGCTAGCCTCAACAACCGTTTGGGCAAAGGAAAGCGGTTGCACATCTCCTCTGCATTCGACGGCAGAATCATGTTGGGCTCCGAGGTCGACGGAGGGCTGGATCCMTGAAGGAGTGACGCCAACGATACGACTGATGCAAAAGCGGAGCTAGCTTTCGGCGGCAACGGCACACATCGGCACAACGATTGGATTGCCTCGAAGTTAACGAAATCACTGGAGCCTCGACATCGACARTGCGCCACCAAAAGCTGTTCTCTGAGGCTMCCCGTCATCCGATGYTCCAGCAAAAGCAGAAGCACCCCGTGCAGCACCAGSGCCTCCACGAGGAGCTGCCGCCCCTCCTCGTCCTCCAGCACACTCTCCGCGGACTCCTGCAAGAACGYGCCTGCTCTAACTTGCAGCAGATCGTCAGTGAACCGGCTCAAGTCTTTGTAATACTTCACAATACCATCGAAGAGCCCAAAACACCGCTCCACCACACTCCCGCACTCCTCTCGAAACTCGTCATCCAGAATCGCCAGCGTCGAGTCCGCTTCAACCTGCTCCTCGAATAGTTCCGGGGATTTGAAATACTTGAAATCAAACAAGAGGGCCGCGTACTTCCCCCCGCTCTCGGATGACGATTGCTGCTGCAACACCGAAGGTGCGTGCTGCGAGAGACGCAGTAGCTCCGCCACGAGAGCTTGTCCTCGACTCACGAGTCCGAGCAACACTTCTCCTGTCCTCGTCTCCATTACCACCCTGTGAATTTCGCAATTCGCAATCAATCCTAGTGTCTGAAACGCAACTGGCGAAAGAACCCAATTGAAGATACAGAACCCTAAATCCTCTGATGGCGAGGTTGAGGTGAAAGAATCCTGTGCGATCGAACAAAAACCTAATCCCGGCGGGTGCTGCAGCAGTGGCATGGATTCAAATCCAAATGAATCCGGAGTGCTTCCCCAACCATCACAAGGTGTGTGCGAAGGGCATTTCTCTCAAAGCAATACAACACAGACAACCAATCCTCAAATTGTGCTTCAATCACTCAAGATGCGAACTAGGATTGAATCCGTACAAGAATCACAGTGCAAGCATGAATTTCGCAATCCGCCATCAATCCTAGTCTCTGTAACGGAGCTGACGAAAGCAGAAGATTCCTAAATCCCTCCAATGGCGTGGTGGAGGTGAGAAACTCCTGTGCGATTGAACAAAAACCTAATCCCGGCGGGTGCTGCAGCAGTGGCGTGGAGAAGAAGAAATGAGGAGTACCTGGATCGAAGCGGAGAAGCTTAAGATTGATGAAGGAGTGGGATGAGTGAGTGAGTGCGAGTGCGAGCCTTCGCAGACAAGCACGGGAACAAATGGGGGACATCGGAATGCGAGTGGGGATTCAAGATTTGGAGAGCGGGAGGCAAGATTTGGATAGCGGAGATAGCCACCAGATCTCCCTCAAAAGGCAGACTCAAAACGGAGGCTCAGGGCCACTTCACACTACGGCACAAGATCGAGAGTCCGTTAAAAATATTAGAAACTGTGAAAATCTCTGCCGTTAGATTGTATCGGAATGACTGTTTTGGTAGTAGTAGGTAGGATGATGCTCCCTACATTTTGTCATTTTGTCATTTTGTCATTTTGAGGTTTGAACCCTAGTCTCCACTACAAAAAACCATGAGTCTTAGCATTCAATGTACCTGCTTCCCTTCAATATCTAATCCCACCTTTTTGTTCGATTTATATTCCTTCATATTCCTTGTTCAATGGTGAGGGCATGTGCTGTAATTTTTTTTCCAAGGTCATTTTTGACTCCTTTCTCATGTTTTTTTAACCTACCACTTGAAAAAATTGCCACATGGGTAACAATTCACAAAAAATTCAGAAATTGGATGGATTTTAATATGGAGAGAAAGGATATAAATCGGAAAAATGGAGTAGGTTTGGACTTTGGGCTTGGACTTTGGCCTTTGGAGGCTTCACACTATGGCCGGCTGAAGGCTCTAATTCCTAGTTTTTATGGCCTATTTATTGCTCATTTCCTTGGACTCTCACCAAAGTTTGGCCACTCAATCCCACGGCCTCTTGACTTGGACGGCCATAGTGTGAAGCGGCCCTCATAACGGTAAAGTCACATGACTGCCCGCTCCGCCTATTTCTTCTGCCCGTGACACCTGTCCGCCCTCCCAAAAATTTTGGTCACCTTGGTCCCCCCCTGCCCGGTTCTACTGCCCGGCCACCCTCCACACTGTTTGCCACCCAGATGGAGGGAGAAAATTGCTACCCGGAATTCCACTGTAAATGTTTTTGGCAATTTATATGGACTTGGTCTAGAGGTCAACGACTAGGGGTGTAAGAAGCTCTAGATTGGAGGGGAGAGGGGAAAATACTCTATGTGTAGGTCAGTTTTGTAAATAATTAGGGGAAATTTCGAACATATCTAGAATTTTTTAAAATTGTACGACTATTTTTGAAAATGTGAAAAAAAATTCATTGTTGCTAATTCTAAATATTCAAACATTATTCCTGAGAAAATTTAGAAGAAGAATACATTTATGGAAAAAATCAATCCAAAATTAGGAGTGTAAAAAAGTTATGAAGGGCAAAGTTCCAAAAGCCAAAAGATCCAAATGAATTTGTTGCGTTGCCTAAATTTTAAAATTAAATTATTTTAGCACCATTGTGCCAAATCTAATCTATAGAGATAATTGTAAAAAGTGTGTTCAATGCCAAGAGTCAAAGTTTGAGAAAAACATAGGATGAAATTCTTTGGAGCACCAACCAAAGTAGGAGCTAATGGAGTTTGTTGTTGTATTTCTTTTGTCTATTCTTAGTTAAACCTTCCTTTGACATCATTGTTCTAAATGGGGATATCTTTAAGATTGTTTGCTTGTTTGTTTGTTTTGTTACGCTGAGATCTCTTGGACCATGTGTCCCCCGGTGGCATTCTTGATATTGTCAGAAGGCCTCAGTGAGGAGGGTATATAGGCTTGGTTTCTTGGCGTTTCCACCTATGGTATGAAAGTTATAGATTTTTGGTTGAAAAAAATTAGAAAAAGTACTTCTACTTTCATTTAGACTACGGCAACAACCATGGCACACTAGTTCTAAATGGGAATGACCTTTATAATTTAAATTAATGTTCCACCTATTCCATCCAAGCTAAGACTAAGGACTTGTCTAATCTTTTCTATTTTGTAAACGATATTTTGGGTTGTCATTCCTTGTCAAATAACAAATTAATGTTGGAGAATTTGATGTAATGAATGCTTAAAAATAGAGAGATTTCCAATTTTTTTCTTACAAAATAATTATTTTGAAAAAATAAATCCTTCAAAAATTTGGCATATGTATTTAGAAAAATGCTTTGCAGTCCCTAACCATGTGGGGTAAGGTGATAGTAAATTATACAACCCAAATGTAAAGATAAAGTTAAAAATAACATATGGGATAGAAAACTTCATCCTACACTTCATCACTACATGAGCAATATTCATCACAAAGTTTAGAACCTACGATTTGTCAACAATTATCATGTAGTTATTGTTGCTTCATGGGTTCAAACATTAATATACAATTTAGAGCCTCATTACAATGCATTACTTTACAATTTAGTGCATTGTTACAATGCATTACTTTCAATTGCAAGTAATGCATTGCAACAATGCGTTAAATCGTATAATAACGTGCAAACCCATGAAGCAATGATAACCACATGATAATTGTTGATAACCCGCAAGTTCTAAACTTCGTGATGTATTGTATTTGGTTATAAAGGTCGGCAAAATTAAATTAAAAAATCGATAGATGAAATTTATTTGGAAATCATAGTGAGAGAGTTGATTATCAAATAAAGATTTTGCAAACGCCAAAAGATTGGAAATGGCTTCATGCAAATTTCARAATGGTCCCGAAAAGATCTTAAATAGTAATCTTGCCACCTTTTTATTGATCCTCTATGGTAGAGGGACCCATAACCAATCAAATAAGCAATTCTAAACATGATCTAGGGTTGTGTTGGGCAAAAAAAATATTTTGAGAGGTGCATTGACAAAAATGATGGAAATTGGAAATTTTTTAGTAATTTTATCTCTTGCAATGAAATTACTATGAATTTTGAAAGGCCGAAGTTGGACTTGATCCATAACCAACATCTAGAGTCATCCAATTCCAATCATGCAATAACTACTTTCCCATTCATTGCTTCCTACTTTCTTGCTCACCTATGTGTCATGAACTTATTGATCCAAACCTTGAAAAAATCAAAAACACGCATTCTAAGGCAAATATGGAAATCTATTCCAACCTAGTTGGAAATACAACACCCTATTGATTGATGATGGGGCACCGGTGAGTAATGGGTCCCTCTTCCAAAATGAAGACATCAAATTGCTTAAAAAAAAAAATTAAAATTAAAAATTAAAAATTTAGTAATTCTAAAAGCAACTACCAAACCACTTTTCCCAACTTTAATTAATTATCCGGCGTGAAAATTCCGCACCAGTTGTGAGCTTGTTCCCCTCATGAATAGGCCCTAACCCTAACTTCGCAGGTCCTTTGAGTTTTGGACGGTCGCTCAGGCGCTCGCTCCTGGCTCCATCGCTCCCTTCGACGCCACTTCTTCAATCACATCTGCCACTAAGTTACGCCTTTGTTCTGTTCACCATGGCAGTCACAGAGGAGCCTCTGTTGTTCCAAGGCGTGTCCAAAGAGTCCCTGGCCTTCCGTCTCATGACTCAGATGGTTCGTTCCTGCCCTGACTACGAAAGAATTTTTGTTTTCTGGTTCCTCATCGCACGACAGAATTTTTGTTTATTGGCTCCATCATCGTGTTTGTGTCCTCTGTTGCTGTAGGGATGGGAAGAAGGGAGCGGACTCGGAAAGGACAAGCAGGGAATCAAATCGCACATCCGTGTCAAAACTCGAAAGGATAATTCAGGTATGGCGGTGCGGTGATAAACTTTGGTTTAGGGTTTATCAAGATGAGCTTAAAAAGATTGCAGAAGAAAGTTACGGCTTCAACTGGCTTATTCTCAAGTAAAGACAATGCGGATACTTTCCGGGACAAGGTAGATGATTATAATGTTCACCATTTTTAGCCTGTGATTTTGACGTAGAATGCAAATTCTCATACTTGTAATTGTTCCTCGTGATGCATCTGTATCAATTTCTTCCCAACTTAATTTGGTCATTGGAAAATTACTTTTTCAGGTCTTACCCATACATCATTCAGTGTTAGTGACATTGCATGCGGCTCCACAATCTAATTCTAATAGCGTTCTTGTGATGTTGTGATGCAGCTGCTGAAGAGCTCAAAGTTTGTAGTAGAGGGGAAGAAGGTCTCTCTCAAGTCCAGATCTTAATGATAACTGCACTCTGGTACGATTCTTAATTTTTTTTTATAGTTTTAAATTGATTAATGCAAGAATATTTCTTGCTGGTCGGTTGTAAGCTCTTCTTCAAGAATTTGAATAGGTGCCACCTTCTACCTTTCCTCATAAGCTACTTCACCTATCCTGCTTTCTGCATGATAATTTCAGTCCGTGCAGTGGATCGACTTCCCATTGCAAAGCTATGATTCTTTTGTRACGGACTAGCTTTCAAGTAGACGTATCAGTGAATCGGATTATGACCAGAACTATATGTTGGTCGGAAGACTATGAATATTTCAGGATAGAAATCTTAACCGAATTCAAGCAAAGCCTCTTTCTTGGCGTTTCTGAATTTACTCGACTTCCTCTTACCTAGGCTCTGGAGTTTTGTCAAATACTCACATGGAGGCTACGGATGGGGCCTTTCATACTCACTGGGTTCAGTTTTGAGTCTAGGTTGAGCCTCGTTACTCATTGCACTCCTTCCTCTTCAGTTGCTCGTTTATTGTAATGGAGATCTCTTCTTCAACTATTAACCCCTAAACGTCTTGATTCATTACCAAAATTGACGATTTGAGAAAAAACATTATAAAGTGCTATTTGGGAGCATATTTTGGAATAGATATACAAATAAAAGTTGTAGACTCAGAGTTGTAGATTCTATCCGTATGGTTGGATTCACCAATATTATCACCAATCATTTTTTTTTAATTTTGAAAGTGAAATTTCAAAATTCCTTCAAAATTCAATATCATGCAAAATATTTCCATTTTTGGAGTAGAATGTGGAGTGGAATGGATTTGAAATGAGGTTCTTTTGACATGGTGAGTTTTTGAAAATTTTTGTGTTCTTAAAATATGTGACTTCATTATGGCAAATCCAATTTTGAATTAAAGTCAATGCAGTTTTGGCATGGTCAACCACTTGACATACTTGTTTAGTGGTAGTTTTAGAAAAATATGTACTTTAGTAACACCAAATCCAACTCTTAAGGTGAAAGCACCCAAAACCGATCATTTAAGCAATTCAGCATGGCTGATGGCAAATTTTTCTAAAAATAATATATTTGTAGTATTAGCGAGTGAAAATCATGAATATTCAAAAAAAAAATTAGATTTTTTGGATATTGTATGTAATTTCTATGATTTTTTGAAGTGCTGGCTCACTAGACCATTGGAACTGTCCTATAGGTGTATCTAAATCTAAACATTGCCAAAATCTGAACACTGCCAAAATTAGCAATCAGCAAATCAGAATTAGGTATGTGTCATTCATATGTGTCAACAAATCACAATCAAGTATTTGTAAGACATATTAATTACAATCAATGGACGCAATTAGGTGTAGTCTATGGTACAGGATTGGGTACATGTGTGCTAATGGGTGTTTCTACCTTAGATAGAACAACTTAATATTGTATCTCTACAAATTAGAAGAACTTTCATCCAAGCAAGTAGGAGGATGAAACTTCAATTTCAATCTGTCCATTGTCCAAAAATTAAATGTCTGAGCACTCCAAGGTTAATTGAGTGTTCCAATTCATTCTTAGTTGGGAAGATATTAAATGTGTGCTTTTAACAAGGTGTAGTAGATCTTATCCAAAATATTATATAGTGGGAGACTCCTCCCACTTCATTCAGCTATGGGCGGGTTGGGATATCATACCAATGCATGATATTATCTCAATTAATTGTGCAATATATCTAGCATGATTTTTGTAAATGTCTAGACTTGCCAATGCTTGACAAACTCATAGCAAAATTTGTTTGAAAGAATCTTTTATTTGTTCTTTTGTAGGCTTCACACTTGATGCAAATGAAGTAGGGTCTCTTACTTGGTTGATGTACTTATAGTACATAACATTGTTTACCAATGAGATTGGGTCCCTTTTGCATCCTTGAATGAGGATCCTTATAGTGAACAAAAGTGTTTCATAAGGTTATTTAGTCTACTACAATGATTCAAAGCTTCCCATATTTATATAATCCTAGAGAATCAATTTAAATTTTTTATTATTTTAAGAAGTGATTTTTAAAGAAGTTTTTTGAGCTGCCTGGACTGCCTGGACTACCAGCCGCCCATTGAAAATCACATTTCATGTAATAACTTTTTAACCATGTAGTCAATAGCTATGAAAATTGTTAGGCTTGAAAGCTACTCCTTAGGCACATGTTGCAAAAAAATTTAAAGAAAAAAAATAAAAACTCCATTTGTAGTGAGCTACCCCAAAATGCAATATGGTCCCTTAGGGGTTAAGCACTCAAAAAATGAATTGTTGGAGCATTTTTAAAAAAACACTACTAGCCTATCATTTTCTTAGTTCTCGCATTCTCTTTGTATACCTTTTGTTGTCCCGCTCTTTTGTTATTTCATTTCCACATTGGCTTTGACTAGGTCGAAGCCACAATATGGCCCACTTCAAGAAGACTGCTCAAATTCTAGTCAAATTGCTTGAATTGACAAATTTGTCCCCCTAGATAGGAAGCTTGCAAATCTTGTAGGTTGCATTGTACACTTTTTTTCTTGCAAGGTTGAAGTCTAGCCCAATCAAAGCTTTCACTCAGTCATCCATTTTGGCTAATTTTGATTCTCCTAAGAAAGTATGTAGCAAATGGTCCACCACTCTATCAATTGTCTATTCTTGTCAAAAATAAATCATCCAAGTTCCTCATTGTGTGGGTTTTTTAGTTTGCATATGCTTTATTCTGTCCAGTTCTTCCTTCCAAGTCATACTAGGAAGATCATTTTGGAACAAAATATGAAGGCGAACATGAAGATCATTTTGGGAAGGAGGGAGTACTATGTAATAAACTAGACCTATACTAGCAAGTAGAAGCTTCACAATCAACACAAAGATTACAACTCGAATTTCTCAATGACTTTGCTTATTTTAATATCCATGCAATAGCACCTAAAATCAACCAAATAAGTTGATCATCCAATGACCAGATGTTTCATGACTGGAGGGGGTTTACTTAGAGTGTCCATAAAAAACACATGCAAACAAAACTTTGGACCCCCTATATACTTTTTGGATTTTACATAAATTAAAATAAAAAAAATATGATCCACATTGCCATATAAAACCATCTAACCTCTAAAAGACAAAGCCTATGGCCACCATTGTGATCAAAGTTTCCCACTTTGTATCTTCCATTTCTTTTTTGTTTATGAAACAATTGTTTTGGTTTTATTTTTCACAGATGAAATCGCATCTCTTATATTTTTCATAAAATTTTCACTTTAGAAGCTTCATCTAGTAAATTTTGTTCAAAACAAAAAAAATTGTTTTGAATGTTAAAATTGAGTTTTAAGGGAAAAAAACTCAAATTATTGCAATACACTACACAAAATAGGGTTATTAAAGAGACCTACACTAACTTATCAACATTTCACACTACATAAATATCTACCTTTGTTGTACATCATGTTTCAAACATCTACAATTTTTCATAGTAAGTTCTTTTAATTAGTTGGTACTCTTGAGACCCTTATTTAGTACAGATAAAATACTATTTTTTGATAAAACTAGCCAAATGGTGCTTTTGGGGCATGAAGGCAGGACAATAGAGTGTAACACCCAAAGCCTACATTGGTACCAAACTAGTGTCAGTATGGGCCTTGGCCACCATGGCSTATTACTATTCTTTRGTGCCCACAGACAACCCTTTCTACTAGTGTAAACCACCCTATATAAGATAAAAACTAAAATATCTTGAGCTTAATGGAACTTAATGACTTGGCTATAACATTCATAAGGATGCACACAAAAAAATCGGATGAAAATCATCCATTCTGCAATATGCACAAAGCCCGCCCGATTGCCCTTCCTAAGGACGGACACAAAACGTCCTCGGCGTCCTTTCAGGGCTCAGTTAGTGCAATTCGCTACGTTGACCCCCAAAGAAAGAGTTGCTATGGCAATCGTCAGTTTCCCGTCGCGCCACGAGGACGATGATGACGACAAGCTCCTCCATGTCCTGCGTCCCGGGTCTTCGCACTAACAGTCGATGACCGAGACTGTTCGGTAATGTTTTGCGAGGACGTTTTTTCGAATCAGTGAGCCATTACGGAGCTGAATTAGTTTCGTGAACTCATTTCTGCACGCACTCAGTGGGATGCGGGGCGTTCCTGCATTGTCCACCATTCTCGGGACACCAAGTAGTACGAATGTTTTCTCTTTCACGATTACTCCCCGTCGCCATCGCATCTCCCACTTGTAAGATTTCGCATTTCCCTAATTCTTTTGAAATGGTATATTTTTTTCTGAAAATCCTGTTTTAAGCAAGTGGTGGAGTTCATTTTGGATGTGTTGCAATCGCCATTTCTTTGTCTTGGTTTTGAAACCGGTTCTCGTTGTTGGCGGATTTCAGCTAGACTCTGTGACGAAATTGAGGATTTTGAATGATACGTGCGAGTCGCTAGGTGTGTGCACATCACCGAAGAAGTTGAACGGGGTCTGGATTTACCCGATTCTTTCATGGTATCACCAGGCAATGCATATGCTCCTCTCAACCTTATCAAAGCATAATTCACTCTCAGTAGCTTGGTGATATCGTTGATTTCGTAACTGAGACAAGGTTTGTTACAATTCACTTCACAGTCTGGATTTGGTGAATTTTGCTGTCTTGCACCAATATTCTGTGTTGCAACTCATATCGTTCTTTCGTATCTACAGAGTTTTGATAAAGAGAGAAACATCGAAGGTTACAACATTCGCCCACCAGAGAAGGTACGGGCGTTATGAGTGACTTGAATTATATCTGGTTGGAATTTTGAAAGCTTGATGCTGCTAAGACGGCACAAACCTTCACTGCTGGACTCTTTGTGTGTGAAACTAAACTGCTGCTTCTTGTTTTCTTTAGGCACTAAAGGATCAAGACACCTAAATTGAGCCTTCTTTTGAACCCTTTGAGTATGTCATGTGGAGCTTTTCTTGTCTAATTTTGTCTATTTTCTCATGCAATTTTTTTCATTGATTTTGGTGACTAGAATTTCGGGCTTATCTGAATTACTATTTTTCGAATATTACCAATATATTTGGTTATTTTAAACCCATGAGTCTTTGGTCCTTCAGGGTTTGATATCATCGGAGGCTTTCTAGTGTGTGCGCTGAAGGTTAATCATCTGTCTGTATGCAGGCTGCTTCTGACTTTCGGTTATGCAAATGGCCACTTCCTCTTGACGACATGGTTGATGGTAGCCTTGCACGCTATTTTGATGAACTTAATTTGGAGGAGTTTCAAAGTGCARTTGCAAACGAGCAGAATGAGTGTCAGATTATTACTTTCTCTCATTTTCTGCCCCGGTAAGGTCCCGACATCCCTCGTTGCTACTAAATCTTAGTTGAAATTYTTTTGCATCAACTTTACGTTTCAGATAGCCGAGAATTTATCCCGTACTTCAATTTCTCAGCCTAGAAATAGGATGAGGTGGATATGTGCAGAAATGGAAAGAGAATTACAAACACCGTTTGCTAATCCCGAAGTGCCTTAATGGCCGAAAGACGGAATCCCGTCTATCATAATTTCATCAATAGGAGTACCTTTTTTGTGAAGTTACTATAAACAACSAAATTGGACTTCTATTGAGTTTAGGTCTTTAGRGTTTGAGCCCGTCTAACAAGGCTGATCAAGAGTTTCTTGTGACTGGACTCGGCATACAGGTTTGAATTATGCCCGGAGAAGCGTATGCTGTTTTACCCCAATTTGCCTAAAATCATTGGTTCCGATTGGTTGGAGGAAAGGTTGCGTACTATTCATGGACCCCATGGCAGTCCAACTGCATGCCATGTGTTTGGCCATACGCATTTCTGCTGGGATGCAACCTTAGACGGTGTCAGGTATTACTCTTGGTTTGTGTTCAGCATGACCTTCTTCGCCTCCCCTAGATAGTGTAATGGGATCGAAGCAAATATTGGACTCAGTAATGGACATCAAAGGCATGCTCATCAAATATAGTTTGCAAGTCAATACCTACCAAGCTACGGTGATGGGTGCGAGGTAAGTACTGACTTGCAAGTTATTTTCTATATTTTCGGCCTTGATTGTCATCATCGGACATAATGCAAATGGGAATTTTCACTTACAACCAAATGAYCCTTTCAAATTATATGTTCGCTACCTAAKTCGCAAAAGCCCAATCATTAGTAAGACCTTCAAGGCAATGTCGTGTTTGTTCTACTTTCAAATTCTCAGCCATTGATTCTTAGTATGTTAAAATGATCTACTACCGGTAGTCTGAGTCTGACTTTCAAATTCTCAGCCATTGATTCTTAGTATGTTCAAATGATCTACTACCGCTAGTCTGAGTCTGACTTCAAAATTCAGCAGTACATCTCGAGGATACGTTTGTGCAATTGAGTCTCGTTGTTTGCACATCTTCTAATTCAGATGCCTCACTAGGTTGTATGGATTAACATTATGGGTTCTATTCTCCTCTCAACTAGTGAGACACTGCCGCACCTTCAAAGGCTTGCGTTGGCATTACGTTGGATAGCTATTGGAGGTAGCACTGGATGAGCTCTTTCGTTGTAGTCCATGAAAGCCCGAGCCCTATTTTGGCCTTTTATGCATTTGAAGTTCATATGGCTGATACATAAAAATACTGTGGGAATTGGTTTCAGGTACATTCAGTCCCCTTTAGCCTATCCGAAAGAACGAGAAAGGCGCATCAACGGAGGAACAGACTGGTTGCCATTGTGCGTTTACGATTCGGACAAGGGTGGGTTAGTGGAAGGTCCGCTGGACTGTCACTGGTCGAATTATTATCGGTTGAACCAAAGAGACCCAGACAACCTGGAGCTTGCACCTTGGGTAGCCAGTCTGTATCGCCCTGTGGTATCTTCTTAAACGCTGCAAATAGAAATTTCACATTGGAATCTAGTAGGGAAATTTGAGAACATGTTTTTATGGATAAAAAATGGAAATCACGAATTGTTTTTTCTGTTGGCGTATTTTCTTACGGAATGCTTCAACTGATATATAGATATGGAAGAAGTCTTATTTGGTTACTTGGGTGCGAAACTTATGAAGCAGGTTGTAAATATTTTTTTACCTGCAAGTGCTTGTATATTGAAATTGAAAACATTTCTTTGTCACTGACTTTGCGCCAGATCCTTCAGCTTCTCTCTGTCCAGTGACAACAGATATTTAATATGGTGTGGAGCACTGACTGTGATTGCTCACTTTTGGGTGGTGTATTGCTCTAGTTATGATAATATGCTGCCACAGATTTCAGCTTCAGATATTCGAAGTTCTCAAGAATGCTTGCAGGAGTGTCAGCTCACGTTTTCTGTTCCGAGATTTTTCGAAACTTCCTCCTGAATTCGGCCTTTTGCAATTCTGAGTCCAAAGCCTTGTCTTCAAAAATAATTTCCCTTGCATAGATTGTTCAAGTCTCGGAACTGAATCACTTCTATTTTCGGAACCAAAAGCTTGAAGAAAGGAAACGCACCATCCAGTTGAGGGCCTACCCTTGAATTCACCAGCTGCATCAATTTATCAGTGAACCCAGACTCCTTTCATAGCATCCTCAATGCAACTGGCAAATTGACCTGTCGAAATTATAGCTTTTTGATTGTCATCCATTGAGAACTCTTGAGTACAATGCTTACGAACACATCATAAAATCACATGAAACCCAGTTTTGGTCACAAATCGATTGAAATAAAATCCCAGATATTTAACCATAGAGGGCTCCAATGTCCATTTTTTGGATGATGAAAAAATTGAAACTAAAGTTTCATCCTCCTAACTGCTTGGATGAAAGTTCTTCTAATTTGTGAAGATAGTATATCAAGTTGTTGTCCTATCTAAGTGGTGTTTTCTAGAGTACATATTTTTCTAAAATTACCAATGTGCAAGTATGTCAAGTGGTGGACCAAACCAAAATTGCATTGACTTCAATTCAAAACAGGATTTGCCAAAATGAGGTCATAGATTTTAAGAACACAAAAATGTCCAAAAAATCACTATGTGAAGAGAACCTCATTTCTAACCCACTCCAACAATTTATACTTCAAAATTGGTAATATTTAGCTTGTTATCCAATTTTGAAGGAATTTTGAAATTTCCCTTTCAGAATTTATAAAATGATGGTGATAATATTGGTGAATCTAACATACCGATGGAATCTACAACTCTTACTCTAGAACTTTTATTTGTATATCAATTCCAACATATGCTTCCAAATAGCACTTTGTAATGATTTTTCAATTTTGGAGATGAATGAGGACATTGAGGGATTAAAGGCCATCACAAATCATGCCTATAAAGAAAATCATGGAAAATCACTCAACTGCACTAGGCATGTGTATAGTGAACATTTCAATTTTATTTGAATGAACTTATTAAGACATGTAAGGGTATTATTAGGACAACCCATCTCAAGGTTACCTATAGTAATTTTTGCAAAGTTATGACCAATCTATAGTTGCTAGAATTAGAAATTGGTCGTATCCTATAYCTTTTCTAGCATGTCCTGTATCTTTTATCCTTTGCTCAATATCCTATATCCTTTATCCTTCATTCAATTAGGGCTAGTCACACCTTCACTTCTCACAAATTCTCCTGTGAATGGGGACGTGTTGGTTTTGAATTGACTTTTTGGTTTACTCTCCAAAGTCGAATATTTTTCTTTTGTGAAGAGTTCATGGCATCCATTATTCATATTGTGGATAACAAATGTGGAGAACTCTTCACACAAGAAGAATATTCCGTCATCCTTGCTTTTTGCCTCCTCATTGCTCCTCCATTGGTTCCTTTTGTTATGCTATGGTGACTCTAGCACATCTTTCTTTGCATGCAAGTGCATTCTCCGTTTGCATTCTCCGCTCACAAGATTGGAGTGTCACACCTTCACAAATTTTGACTATAGATTGGTTGTTTGTTTTTCTCAATCTTTAGAGAATTTTTGTGAAGTGAAGAAAGTGTGACTACCCCTAATATCCTTTATCCTTGTTATCTTGTATCCTTCATTCAATATCCTATATCCTTTTATCTATCATTTAATATCCTATATTCTATATTCTTCATTCAATATGCTTCCATTTTGAAATATATATATGAATGAATGAAAATTGCTATACCCTTCATAGATAAAGTTTTCAGGATATAAATATTTTGCAATTACTTACGAATGCATTCTTTATATTGATAGGATCACATGTTGTCTACATCATAAAACTTTCAGATTTTCTTGTGAATATACTGATTTGAAAGTATAATCATGAACTTTTGAAGAGAAAGTGAAAAAAACTTGTATCAAACACAAAATGCAATTCAAAAAATCCATGTGTYTTGTCAAAGGCATTATATTATACTGTAGATTATCATGGTTAGAACGAAATTTCCATGTCTTTCTTTAGATGGCCCTTCCAATGCCATCTATAGAAAATTAGAAGACTACAATTTTAGGCCCAAAGTTTAAATAGCAATAAAGTATGTCCAATTTAAAATTTAAAATTGGAGTGTAAACTAGATTTGATAAACTTTATTTGTTTAACCTCTAAAGTCTCGAGGCCATTTTTCTGTCAAAAACGACTCAAAATGCCATTTTTGTTGCGTTCATCCAAGAAAAGAAAACATTTTTGTCAAGATAGGAAAATACATTAGGTTTGTGAAAATATAATATTCATTTCAATAGGTGACCAAGAACAAACTTTGCATCACAAAGAATCAATTTTTTAGGTGCGGCAAGCATAAACCACCTCACACACTAAAAAAAAATAACTTTAAAAATTAATATTTTGATGATTGTAATTTTGTACAAAATGGGGGACTTTGATACATTCCATTTGGATTTGTTATGTGAAAGTTATGGACAATATTACTTTTGGGGCAATTAGAGCATCTTTGTGAAAAAATAACTTATAGATTTCATTTCKAAATGCATTTTTCACAATTTAAAAAAAAAACTGTTTGACAAGGTCAAGTTTGCTTGCTAGAACAATCTTACAGTTGGAATTATTGTGTTTCAATCCCATCCTGGAGCTATCAACCATTTAGTTTTTTGTTCAATATTGAACCTACTTCTATTTAACAATTTTCTAAAGAATGAAAATCACATGTTTTTTTTTTGAAATATTTTTCCTGGACTCTTGACTTTATTCTTCAACATAGGAAATTTTAAAATCAAAATTCCTAAAGTCCCAGTGTCAGGAAAGAAAACATTTTATCATTTTTCTTTGAAGTTTTCACAAAACATGTCCCCAAAGAGTACCTTTAAGGCCCAACAATTATCATAACATTTGACTATATAGTTAAAAAATTATTGTATGATATGTAGTTTTCATTGCTCGGTGGGCAGCTCGAGCAGAAAAAAAAAATTCTTTAAAAATTATTTTTTCTAAAATTAAAAATTTGAAATTGGTTCATTAGATTTTTATCTAAGTGGAAAGCTTTGAATCATTCTATTTTGATAATTGAGTCAAAAGTTATGAGGATTTCTAATTTGGGGTAGTTTGCGGGTAGTTACAAAATCTCTACTCTCCAAAAAAGTTTGAAATCCATTATTTCATTCAATTTTTAATAGCTTTGTAAATAAAAATAAAAACAGTAGGTGTAAATTCTTTATTACAACATTTTAACCATTGGGATTGGCATTTTTCAATTCCGTAAATAAATTGTTTACAATTTTGTATTTTAATTCATTCTCTACTTCTTTCTACTTACTATTTTTTTCCTACATGTTGTACAATTCCAAATGATTTGAAATTTTTTAATCATATAACGAACTTGCCTTGAAGAATGAATCCAAAGAGTAACCACCATTTTGGAAAAAATTTCATATAAATGTGACCTTGTGAAGTACAGCTGCCCCTTTTTTCGCAGTGACAAAAAAATGATTTTTGCCAATTCAAACACTAATATCTTGCAATCTACATGGTAGAAAATTCTGAAATTTTGTCCACATCTTTTCAAACCACCGTACTAGAAGATCCTACGGTTACATATGTCAAATAATGTTTGTTTGTTTTTTCCGAAATTTGGTACTTTTATTAAAAATGGCACTTTTGGAATGTTTTGGTGAAAACATAGTCAAAACACTAGTAGAAAATTTAGTTTTTCTGTTGATTCGGTCACGTTGTCCCAGTCACTTTTTGATAGAAATCTGTTGATTTCAACAGATTTCTATCAAAAAGTGACTGGGACAACGTGACCGAATCAACAGAAAAACTAAATTTTCTACTAGTGAAACCATTTAGGGGTCAAAACATTTCCAACGAGGCTCGTTAGAAAGAGCACATCAAAGGAATTCGACAACGTGTCTAAGGTCGGATAGGGCACGCGTGATTCCCAAACCCCCACTGGAAATGGAGTGGAGGCACAACAATCCTTGGGCCCCAAAGAGAGAGGTTAACCCTTAAACGACGAGGACGTTTTGCGTCCGATGAATGGCAAAGAATCTTTTCTTATACGACAGAAATGCAATCATTCATCCTCGGTATTAGGAGTGGAAAGGAGAGACCTTCTACAATACTTTGACTTCCGATGAATATATTTAGTTTTTTCAAAGCAGATGTCACACGGTATCAAAATGCATGATTTCCACAGCCACCGGTCCGTCCTTGAAGGGTTGATAAATAATGAATATTTTTCCTTCGTTTGTGACTTGTGAGTCAATTTGGGGGAAGGGGGGGCAGCTCCAAGCTTCCGGGCACGTCACCACCAAACCATGTGCTGAGGCAGTATGGCGTGCCCCGGTGGAGATGCTCCTATGGACCTCTTGTGCTGACCTCCAAATGTGTAATCAACGTGAGATGGTACCTCCATTACTCGGAGCAGCGCAGCTAGTCAGTTTCAAATAGAGTGGGTGGATGATCACAGACTTCAAAGGCCACTCAGTACTGATATACTCCGTCTGAGGTAATTAAGGTACAGTAATGAGTATTCATACGTTTTGATGATTTAATTTTCTCTGTTTGTCTGGGGATGGCATTACAAGCCCTTGCATCCCATTCAATCACCCCATTAGCTCATTTCCATTTGCTATTGTCCCAGCACAGTTCCTTCAAGGAGGTTGTTTAAATTTCCACTGGAAAGGATCTTCAAACAAGAGCATTCCTTAGCAGCTAAATTGCTCCCCACCTCTCCTCAGTCCCAGTTTGGAGATGGCGGAGCGCGAGAGAAGCAGCACAAGCACACCGAATCCAATGCGTGAAACCACTACTACTACTCAATGCTCGTCTCCCTCTTTCGTGAAGGTCATTCGCAGCTATAACATGCACAGGGGCGTACTGGTAATCAAGGAACTAATCACGCATTTGCTGAAATTAAGAAAAAATAAAAACTAGTACCACGAAATAGGAGAATTACCTTCATAATAAGAGACTGTGAAATCAATGCCGAAGTGTTGCATTTTTGTTGTTTAGTCCTTGAGGTCTGGAGTGGTTTTTRGCACCGTAAGCTGTAAGTTTGTGAAGATCTCTTGAGCCTCTTGTAGCTTAATAGCAGCACAATTAAAAGTGTCAGAGCTTTTTGTGTAGTATACATACCTGCTTTTTCTCGCCTCAATTGGTATGCGACAAACTCGTGGAATGACAATGTGTGCAGGAGATTCCAGCAAAGTTTGTCAAGGAGCATGGACCCAACTTCCAAAAGCTTGTCACGTTGCAAGGACCCACGACGTCTGTGCACCTGCGAGTCACGTCGCCTTGGGGTCAAGACCGGATGCACTTCCGTGGAGCTGCGTGGAAAGCTTTCGTGCTTGAAAATGGGTTCAAGGTGAGCAGTGCATTTTTTAATTATTTGGAGCTACAAAATGGAGATCATGTGGGTAAAACTGTGGCTAGGTTCAAATTTAACAAGTGAAAATCTCAAGTAGAAATGTATCTAAATCTCAAGTAAATCTCAAGTAAATCTCAATCTGAATCTCAAGAATTCACAAGTGAAAATCTCAAGTAGAAATGTATCTAAATTTGGTCAAATGTGGAACCATTACATTAGGTGGGCCATCTGTTGGTTTTCTCCCTCGTCTCCATGTCCACTTTCACCGTGGATCTCTTGAAAAACTCTGCATCACCTGCACCTGTCAACAAGCATATTGCCTCTGGGGAACAACGATTCAACATCCCAAACTCTAGTACCAGGACCGAAATGAGGAGCAGTACKAAACCATCAGGGAATGAGAAGAACGACGTCGTTTACACAAATGGTACTTGGAAATACAAACCAGACGTGGAAGCTCTTTTGGRRAATCTTCGGTGCCCCCATTTTGTCAAGGTTATGGAGCGGTCCGATCTACACGACAATAGATCCAGCGCACTTGTAAGCATTCSACYTAYTATGGACTTMGATTCAGTACACAAAAAAGWCGAAAAGAGTGTCGAAACAAACTCTCTTTCTGGTTGTGTAAGAAAATTTGMAAGAMGAGMTAAKCAGAGTGATTCTATTTGCATCTGTGATCAGAAACGTACTAARAATTAACCGCWKAAGGACCAAGGATTCGTGGTTCTAAAACTGGTTCAATTTMATTGATCAGATTGTGGGTCAACGTAATTCAGATAGGSTRAAGTTWGATATCAACAAAAGCAGTGAAAAACATTGGTAAACAAGAACTATGATTCGACAAAAGACAATCCCCATATGACCAACTCAAAGCTTCTAGGAAAATCTATGAGGCCCAAGTGKCAGAGTCCATTTGCCATGACTTGTGCCTGCTTCTGTGTTGTAGTATGTGCCAGGGAAGTTCTTGAAGAAGTATGGAAAGTACTTCACCGAGGTTCACTATTTAAAAGGGCCCTCTGGGAATTCAATGGAGGTACGATACTCACCAAGGACCGACAGGGGGCGTTTCACATCTGGGTGGAAAGTTTTCCACAAAGAAAACGGCTTTCGGTTGGGCGATGTGCTGCTCTTCTCTCTTACATCSCCTGCGCGTTGGCTTGTCCAAGTGGTTGGAAATGGACGCTCGGAGGACACGGGAATTGGAGAATTGTGCAACCGGAGTGACCTTGACTAGTAGAGGGAGCCACATTCTCAGCAAAGCATTTCTTCAGTAAGTTTTACTTGAAAGACCAAGAGAAACTGCAATCATCCAACCCATTTTATTTCATATTTCTTGGACTCCCGTGGAAATAGTTCTCAATTCTTGAAGTTGGACGACATTTTCCTTGAAAGACAAAGTTAGAGGAGCTGCAGTCAACCCATTATGATTCATATTCTTTTGAACTCTGGTGGAAATTGTCCTGAATTTTTAGAGTTGGAACAACATAGTGCTTTGAAAGCTTCCCTACCATGAAGTGTTCAGAGTGAGTGTAATTAAATATCCAATATGAAACCCTTTGTAAGAGGAGGCCCTTCGAGTAGGGAAGTTTTAGCACTCTCTACCTTAGTTCTGGCGATCAGTTGGGAAAGATTTCGCTATGTTGAGACTCCAGGTGCCATGCGGGTTGTTAATTGAATCCTGTAGACAAATATTACATAAAAGATTGAGGTCAGTGTAGTTTTGATGAGTCCATAGCGATGACCTCTGACTCAGCCACGCAAATTCTCTGTACAAAAAATTGCACTCTGAGTGTAGTTGACCAAGCTTTCTAATTTTAATTTTTTAACCTTTTTTTAAAACAAAAGAGGCGAAAGTTCGCTGGTTGAAGGGTTGAAGGAGGTACAAATCTGAAGCATTCTATTTATCAACGAGAAATTTTGCAAACACATGTCAAAGCTGGCCTGAAGACGAGGCGATTTCAGAATCGCATTCCAAAGCTTTGAGGAACGATGTTGTCCCACTTTGGTAACGCCAACCTGCAAATCATGGAGCAGAAATTGTAGAGGTCTGACAACCCCTTTAGAATCCAACATTTTTGCAAAAACTAATATAACTAGAATAGACTCCCAACTTGCAAGAAACAGATGCATCAGAAATGAAGTAAAAGCAGAAAAAAGGATAAACCCTTCAATCTKCAGGGGGGTCCATGTTGTATTCCTGGTTGCGCTAAAAAATTTCTGCACATTGCTTTACCCAAAACACCGGCAAACTGACAGGGCCAAGCATTACATGTCTACACTACCACATAATTACCACAAGCACCACATCGGGTTCATCCTCACAACCACACGAATGACAGATTGCAAGTGAGTCCAGAAAAAATGCTCCAAAAATTTACTGATAGCTATAGGGTTCAAAATTTGCTCCAGATAGGTCAACAAATTTGCTCYATCGTTTGACTGTAATCTGCGCTTACCCCCCAAAATGAAACAAAGCGGTACCAAAAGTCCTACTTCTCACCTAGAACTGCTGGTCCAGCACTTTCCTCTCCCCCTCATCTCTTCACTGTCAAATTTTCACGCCGGTTAATCCTCAATTGAAGTTAATCCTGTTCGTCATCGTTCTCTTCTCCTTCATCTCATCTCCTTCGGTCCAAAACTCAGCTCATGATCCGCAAAGGCAAAGTGATTTTCCTCTTCACAAAATTTAATAAAAATAAAATAATAAAATAATAAACACTATGCAATTACAACTAACTGGAGCTATTCCATACTCGTCTTCAAAGAGTATGCTAAGCACTTACAACCCCTGAACTACACAAGCTGAAGCTATAAGAATGTGGACATRACGAGAGCTGGCACACAAGCAAATTCAGCCTTCAAAGCTTCGGTCCGTCAAGCAACGGCTCGAGCAGAAGCTTCTTCTGCCTGAGCAGCGAGGGTCTCTTCCGGAGTAGCCTCAATCTTTCCCTCAAAGCCTTCGTTGACGATTAGCACGGGCTTCATCGTTTCTTCTTTCAACTTGGTCAAGTCTCTGGGCGGGACTGCATAGTTTCCTGAAAAGCAGGCATCACAAAACTTGGGAGCCTCATCCTCAAGCATYCCCCTCAGTCGCTCAAGGGGCAGAAACGCCAGTGAGTCTGCGCCAAGGACCTTCCGCGTGTCTTCCACGTTCARCCTGGCACACACAAATCACAAGATGGCACACCTCAAGTTACAAATGGGTTAACAAATGCAAAATTGCGAAAAAATGCTTTGAAACTTTCTACAAAACCTAAAGATTGGGTCTCAAACCTTCCACAAGAAAAATGGTTCAAATACCATTTTTATCCAGTGATTCACGATGCATCCAAAATTTAATGAAAAAACATGAGATTCCCTTCACCACAGTCATTCTCACTTTCCTAGAGGGCACCGTTGGGCATACAGCAAAGACTTTTCCTGYAATTCTACAATTSATRTTCATGGAGAYMAAAGTTCACAAGAAGAGAAGCAAYTCTCGTACAATGTGAATTCGAGTGCATRGAGTGGGGGAAACGTGCAGTCAATGACATTTTTATCCTGTTGAAATAATAATACGACCAATTCCACGGGACACATCTGCAGAGTGAAGGACATCATCGTAGTCATTGAGAAACGAAAGTACTCGGTAAACAAAATACCTGTAAGAGATAAGCTCCTCTTTGCTTGGAGTATCCACACCATAATAGCAAGACCCAGTGATAGGAGGGCTTGCAATTCTCATGTGCACCTCAGTGGCGCCGGCTTCCTTGAGGAGACGCACAATCTTGATGGACGTRGTACCACGCACTATGGAATCATCAATCACAACGACTCTCTTCCCCTTCAGCACTGCCGCCACGGGTGCCAGCTTCAACTTCACACCAAAATCCCGGATTTTCTGAGAAGGCTCTATGAAAGTCCTGCCCACGTAGTGAGATCGAATCAAACCTTGTTGAAAGGGAATCTTGGCTCTGTCCGCGTACCCCAAGGCCGCCACTACTCCAGAATCCGGTACTGCAATCACCACATCACACTCCACGGGTGCGGTCTCTGCCAATATCTGCCCATAGGCGTACCGGGAGCCATACACAGACCTCCCAAACACAATGGAGTTTGGAAGAGCGAAGTAGATGTGCTCGAAAATGCAAGCTTTTCTTTCCACCCTTGGCATAAGACATGAGGAGCTGTAMCCCTCGTTCTTGTCAATCACTATCATTTCTCCGGGTTGAACCTACACATCATCACAGAGATTTCGACCAATCGGATTGAATATTCATTGTGAAAAATGTAAAGCAGACGAGCTGAATTTCAGATCACTGAAGAAGATCGCATAAGTTATACAAGAACTAAATATATTGAAAGAAGGAAAGTCTCCATATAACCAAYTCAAGAGTGCGTACAATACATGAGGCCCCATTTGGGCCTCTTTGTCTAGAGCCCCTGACGAACAGAGTTTTTTATGGTTTTAAAATGACCAGATTATTGAGACAAACGCAATGCAGATGGGGCTAGATTTMATATCACCAGAATCAACGAAGAACATTTCATGTGCTGGTCAAGAAATATTTCTTAAATCAAGCAAAGAAAGTGACCATTTGAGCTATTCAAAAGTACTAAAAAAAATGGCAATGGTGACGCTTAAGAGTAAACAATGTGTTTCACCAAGACCAGATTTCAAACCCAATAGCGAAGTCTAAAGCTAAGAGTTGAATTAAAATACAAGGAACGCATATTCTTTATCGCAGTTCTAAAAAAACATGAGAGCTGCCAAAACCATTTATTTACCTCACGGGAATACTCAGCCTCGATGAGGTCCAAAGCACAGGTTTCAGACGCAAAGACGTACGCTCCATTGCTCTTCCTGCCCATCACCAAAGGTCGAAACCCATGAGGGTCCCGGACGGCCACCACTTTTTCCTCGGTAAGAAAGACCAGAGAATACGCGCCTTCCAGCTGCTCACAGGCATCCACCAATCGGGCCACAAAGGGACGCTTTTTCGAAATGGCGATGAGGTGGAGGATTACCTGTCAATCGAAGAGATATACATGGAATCATAGAACTATCAATCAAACACTTAAACTGTAGATTGCAACGGGTAAGAGAGTTTGAACATTCGATTAATTCACACAATTACCACTTCGGTGAGACAAATAAAAAAGAGCAATATGAAGACACAGAAGTGAATCCTGTCAATTCTTTGACCAAATTCAAAAATAATGACACAGATCACATACCCTGATTCATAAAATCAAGAGAAATGTAGCATTCTCGAGGAGCTGCCTGGACACTCGGAATTAATAAACAATAAGCACGATCACTCGGATAGTCTGACAGTGATAGCATGCCTCGCAATGTAATAAATTTCTTTGAGAGCAAGGTAGCTCTTCAATATATTAGTGCTGCAGAGTCTTTAGTGAAGGGTGCAAGCTTTACACTATAGAATGATATGAAAGTAGCAAATATGAAATACACATGAAATTGGAATGGAAGGGGCTAACCTCGGTATCTGAGGACGTGTTGAAGATGGAGCCATTTTCTTCAAGCTTTGCTCTGAGCTCAGAATAGTTTACAAGATTCCCGTTGTGCGCCACAGCGAGTGAACCAAAGCGATACCCAGCGACAAACGGCTGGACGTTCTTCAGCACCGAAGCCCCTGCAGTCGCATACCTCACATGCCCAATTGCAGAGGACCCGGGCAGTTTCATCAACTTGCTTTCATCAAAGACTTCACTCACCAAACCCATCCCTGGAATCACCACACAATTGCACCACTGTCGGAACAACCCTCATCAAAAAAAAAAAAACCTAAATTATCACCGGTTTAGGATTTTGCAACAACCGAAAAAGAAGGAGGATAGACATCATTGACTGCACACTGCCTCTTCTTGCCAGAAACTTTTATTCATATTGTGAAAAAAGACAGTACTCTTCTGCAATTTGTCCACACTGAAGAATTGCAAAAAACTTCATTGCAGGACCAACTTTTACTCTTTATGCCATGTAATGAAAAGAACCATAAAACTGCAGATGTGAAGCGAAGAGGAAGCATATACTTTTCACGAAATTTGGATGTTAATCACACTTCTGCACAAAGTCGCTCTTTTCTCTTTGCTATGCTCATGAAAATTAAAATAAAGGGCGGAACTTCAAAGGGACTAAATGCATCATAAATTACAGGATACGCAGGATCCATAACCCAAAATTTATTGTGAAAGGTTTAAAAACAATTATTAAAAAGATTCAATTCACTATCTACGTTTAACTTATGCTTAAGCATGTTTACCATACCTAAACCTGTGACAGCAGGAAGAATGAGTGCAATGTTTAAAAGCCTTAAGACGCCATCGCCAAAACTTTTAACACAAGCAAGTTCACCATACCTGTAACCGCATGAAGCGTGTGCTCGTTGGCCGTGACGATCCCAGCGCCTTCCTGGCCCCGATGCTGCAACGCATGCARCGACAAGTAACAAAGMCGGCTGGCCTCTGGATCCCCAAAGATGGCCACAACGCCACACTCCTCTCTCCAAGCATCGCCCTCTCTTTCCTGCATCCACTTTTCCATGGGATTCTCGGACGTAGTAGGGCTCAGCCATTCCATACCACCATCACTCTCCTCATCTCCAAAATTCAGAGCAGCAGAAGCTTTCAAGGGCGAACACAGCCTCGTGTTGTTGTTATTGTTTTCAAGCTTGAAATTGTTGCAAAGCCAAGCTCCTCGGCTACTTGAAGAGGTACGAGAGCACGGCGCAGTATTCGAAAGACGACGAGTCGGCAATTGGCAAAAAGCTCGGGAGCCTTGAAGCCCGGACATCTGCATTACCGCCATGGATTCTCCACGCGCGCTGCACAGCAAGAAGGAATACCCCGTCCTTGCAATTGATTGCACTCACTCCATAGCGCCACGAATTGTAAAATCCTCTGCAAACAAAGACGTGAAAGGAAAAGGAACAGCACAAAGACAGACACGGCAAATAAAGCCCTAAACCCCTACTAGCGATTGCTAAAACCCTCAAGGTTTTGCGCTGGAGGAAGAACCCACCAACGAAAAGAATGGASAGGACTGAGCAACGGMGGCTAGGRTCCAATTGAGTAGAAAGAGMAAGAGATTGAGCGAGGCAGGAATCAGAATGATCCTGCAACAAGATTTATAAGAGAGGGGAAGACAGACAGTGAGCGAAAGGGATGAAAGAGATGAGAGCGAAGCAATGAGGGATTCGAGGAGGGCTCCAGCTCCAGCAAATCTCCAAGGAAGAAGGTGATAATGAYGATGGTGATGAAGAAGATGGTGATGAAAGATATTGATGGTCCCTGATGCCTCGAAGCGCGTGTGTCGGGAGATGGTAAAGGGTTGCSAGATTCTTCGACTTGGCGTGTGTACMGCAGCTGCGAGAAGATTTTTCTAGCAGGGACTTCCTTCTGGTCAGTCGTCTCTCCCAGCTTCAGGAAAGCTCGCAAACCACGGTCGTAGGGGGGGGGGGGGAATAGTTGAGTATGGGGTTTGTTGAATTTAGCCATCTAAAGGACACAAGGACTTAACTTTACACTGTAGAAACAAAGAAAGCATCTATTACTTCAAGATTTGGAGTTGTATGGTACTACCTCGGTCATAGGAGGCCATGCCTTTCTGAAATTAATATTGGTTGTAGAAACAAAAATGCACCTATTGATCCAATAATTGGAGTATTTTGGTGACACTAGTACCTTAGTGATGTGCCATTTAGAATGCAATGTGCATTGGTAACCAATTTACTTAAAATTCTAAATATTTTGCTTTTTAGCTTTTAAAATGGTTTATGTTCATTATCCAATCTCTAAATTTGAAGCTCTTGTACCTTTWAAAAGTACTTTGGAATGCACTTCTGATGATAGTAATGTAAATTCTAATTACAAATTGGTGAAAAAGTTAGAATTATATTTGGATAACCACACCTAGGAGTATTCTACACTAATTTTGATTTGTTGCATCTTGTTGGTAGTTCAAAGAAGAATTGAGATTTTATTTTTTTATTTTATTTTTTGAACATTATATATTTAAACTATGAATTTCAAAGTGATAATTACTTACATTCAAAATTGACTCTAAACGCTCCTCGGTCAATATGGTAGGAAACTATTTCCACCTTAATTTTGATTTTGTTACTTTTGATCGGTTGTCTATTTGGTCTTGACTTTTATTTGGCATGTGGAGGTAAAACAATCCTATTGTAAGATTTATAATACTCTCTTTTGCAATGCAATTTTTTTTTCTTTTGCTAAGAAATAAAACAAAACAAAGCTCTTATTTTAGTAGGCAATTTTGTAACAAGGATACAATTAGGTATGGGTAGTTATATCATTGGCATTTTATGGCAACTTAATGGGTGAATTGATTGTTGCATGAATGAYTTGATATTCACTAATTGGCTCAACTATGGCTATAGAGCAATTATCATCTTCCAATTGACCAAGTCATTTAACCCTATAACACTGTACAAGACATTTTGTGGTCTTTGGATGATAATGCAATGATCAAAACAAAGATTAGAAGCATTTTTTCATCCACAAATTTTTTGTTGAACTTTCATGGCCGATTGTGACTATGCAATCGAGTTTGCATACCAGTGTTCATCTTCACATAAATGAGAAGTTAGTAAGAAAAAGGGATCACAAAACATGCCATTCTAGTGTATTTGGGGAAGTTGTTGCTCCTTGCTCTAAATCTAAAATTTCTCCATAAAAATGATATTTTTTGAGTTTGAGCCCCCAACTAATGATATGAAGGTCATCTACTGTAGTTTCTACTCCAGTTTGAATTCTGAAAAAATCTTGAAATTGAATATTTTATTGCAATTTGAACTTCAAGTGTATTTTCAATATCTATTGAATCCTAATTAAATGAAGACACAGAAATTGAGTTTATGCTATGATGTTCTTGTTACAATATTTTTAGATTTTTTAGATAATTTTCTATTTGATATGATTTTTCTTRATTTTTTCCTCAAAAATTCCATAAAAAARCAATTTCAACAAAAAAGTCTAAATTTTTATGAAGTTAAAAAGACATGTAATTTCATCTCYGAAAAATAGAAACAAATTTTTTGTTAACATGTAGTTGCTTAATGCTTRAATGGGAGCATACCAAGTGATTGAATTTAACCTCCAACTCTGTGGTCATTGAGGTGGTCAAGTGATGATGATGGTCTTAGGCATAGTGTAGTTTTGGGCGTATCCACCTAAAATTTAGTATTTATATGACCGTATWTACTATTCAAACATGKCCTRTAAKATTTTAAATAATACACTCCATTTGGAAAAAAGAACAAGTCATCAATAAACAATCACATTAAATATAAACCATGTTTAAGAGCAAAAGTAACAATTTTGGATATCTTTATGTATAAATGCCCAATCAATCATTTTATAGTCGATGTCCAACTTCAAGGGTCACATGGATCTTAAGGAAATACTTCTAGAAGGGATTATTCAATGTTATATGAACATTTAAATGTTATTCAAATGTTATTCAACATTTGGAATATGTGGGGGAAATCTCAAGAGCTTTGACTTTGAACATAGATTGCAAGATAATAGGGCTTGAAATTGGAAGGAAAAATGTATACCTTTATGTTTTTAATTACATACATGCCACATTTCAAAAGTCAATGCTCGTCACAGRTTTAAGCAAAAGTTGCTTCAAAGATGGCCAAATTGCCCAGATGAGAAAAAATTATCCAAGTATAAGTACAAGTAAGACTTTTAAGATAAGATTCTTAAGTTTGTTTGTAGAAGTTTGTGGTAGARGTTTAGAGCTTTCWAAAAWCATATAATRTGTAAAAATAGAATTATAGTGAATAAGATACAAGYAGATGAAGTTGAGAGGCTAGAATGCATGAAAATTAATCAGTTTCTTCCAAAAATGATAGGAATGGAAAYTGAAAAAGTATTAGAATYCCAAARTCAAAAATGGAATTAAAAGYTRATTCTAACTTGTAAGTTGAACGTAATTAGCAAATGAAGTTGAAGTATTGATTAGCGGTCAAACTTCATCTTTYTGTAACTCTCATTAAGAAAGTTCAATCTTCAAGTGACTTRTTTTTTGAATAGGTAAAATTAAGATCTTTAAAAAACGAGTCGATAAAGTCAAAAAATAGTAAAATGATAGAATTAATTCAGCATCTTTAGRAAGAAGTAGATGTCAAGCTAAAATMTTTTGAAGAAAATCAAAGGAKAAATTTAGGTTTAGATTCTCAWAAGAGAATAATAGAAGAGTATAGAGCTAATTCAAACTTTAAAAAACTCTCAAATAAACACAAGATAATGAAGGATGAAGCTTAGAATGAAGAATGGATGAACTCTAGGGGGGGGGTCCGTCCATTCATAGCCAAGCTTAGGATTTATATAATAGATTTTAACTTAAGAACATATGAAAAAAAATCCCATTCAAATCAAGTTTGGAAGTTGGTAGAAAAGTATAGATGAAGTTTAAATTGCCATTCCAAAGGCTCTTCTTCATATGGTTATAACTTTCTCTAGAAAACATTAGCTTTGAATGAATGTGATGTTTTTAGGAATGAAATGATTTGATCTTTAACTTAGGATTATTAGTTCTTGACTATAAACTCTTAATTCAGAATCCGTAGTAACCAATTATGCAAATGGAAAAAAAAATACTACTAGTAAGTGTTAATTTCAAATTTTATTCCATTTTGAACTAGATACCATGACGAAAATATATAACACATTTTTATGCAAAACCAATGTGGTCAAAAAAGTTCTCCCATGCTATGAGTGTTAAATGAATAGTTTCCAAAGTTTCTATTAGAAAATCCCCTCCTTGTTAATGACATTTTTTATTTTTTCTAAATTGATTTTATCAAAGTTTAGATGAATTTAACAAAGATATAAAAATACCAAATGAAAGAAAGAAGTAATCATAATCTTGAGTATTTTAAAGTAAATTTACATCTGTGAAATTTTTCTATATTATATAAGTATAAGTATCCCATATAAGTATCTAAAGTATATATTTTCTAAAATTGTAATGATACTTATACATTTATAAATTTAGCACTCAAAAAATTGAATAATTTTCAATCTCCATGCCTGATGACAACCAAAAACAAATACTACATATAAGTGATGGTTGTTTAGTTGTTGTTAACAATTTCTGATGACCAAGTATGTGTATTGATTTCTTCTAAAAACTTAACAAGTATAGTAACAAATAGGTTTTCAATAAAACAAAATTGATTCAAGAGCTTTGGGGTCAACATCATGAAGAGAATCTCCATGTATGGCATAGAGAGATCTACATATTATTACTTTACCCCCTGAAGTCATAGTTGATAATGCATTTTTTCATCAAAAATCACTCAAAATTGCCTTTCTATTGTATTAAGCTAAGAAAACAAAAACAAAAACATTTAATATTGAATTGTACAATCTTGTACTAAAATAATATAAAATCATGTTTTAAATTCCTAAGCAAAAAAATTCTAGGTCTACAATTTTTTGTTTATTTGTACATTGATTGACATACAATACATATTGAATCCTTTAGGAGAAACCTTGTACAATTTCACAAACATCCCTCTAGCTACTATTCTCCAATTGACTTTTGTTAGGTGTTGTCTCCTAGATTTTCTCAACTATTGTGCTAATAAGATCATGACTTGATTTGTTTGGTTTTAAGGTTTTTGCTTTGAATCTCTTTCATTGGGCACTTTGTCTTTTTGCATCCCATCATTGAATTGACCTCATAGCCAACTTCACACTCTATCTACATATATATTAATTACCATAATGATACCATTTCATAGATTCCAATTTCACAATCCAAACTTCTACTCATTTAATAAGTCAAGAGTAGACAAGTCTCCAATGTCTCCTTGAACTTGACTAAACCTAATTAGGTATTGAGCATCACACCTTGCCTTGTCTTCTAATTAGCTCTCTCCTATTGTACCCACAACTACTTGTACTTCAATATTTTTAGAAACTCCATGTTAAGTCCCAATTTTCATGTCTTCACTAAATAGACTTTAAGAATTCAAAGGGACTCATGGCTTTGAATGTAGTGAAAATTGAAATTTAGTCTCTTTTCCAAATTGTTAATTTTCAAGAACAAGAACTTAGTGCTAATACTTTATATTCTTTGCTACTTTACTTCTTTGTAGTGTGATCTGGCACTACAATGAAGAAAGAAAATATCAATATAAAAAATAAAAGGATTTAGTTCAATGTACACGAATGGGTGGAGATTTGCTCTCCCTTATTGGCAATATAATACGACAATGGTATGAAACTACATACCGTATTGCTAATTTCTAGAGAAGCAGAAGTTCTCAACTTAGAGCATCTCCATTTCTAGAGACCACAAGTAAAAGACGCCAAGTGGGAGGTGTGAAGTGCGCATCAGTGCGTGATGCGTGTGCCCCATGGCAATACTAGGTAGAGACACAACAAGAAGGTATTGCCAAATGTCTAGACCACTCAATCTTTCCCCATGCACACTTTTGTGACTCATCAATGCAACCTCCCACACCTACCAATGAAAAACATTCGATCCTTACCTTTGATAATTGCGTTGAAAGGACAAAAGGAGACCGTACCTCGGCCAAGTTGTTGGCTCTTCCTCTCGCCATCCGCTCTCCCTACTTGGTCTCGGCCGGCCACTTATTTGGCTTCAAACATGTGTGCGGTGGGATGTCACAATCAGCTTGATTCGGCTAGAGAATGGATCGCCCCCCGTTGACAAGTTGCGGTAGGAATGCTCTTGTCTTTCCTTTGATGCGGCAAAACATAATTCACTACTACGTACGTTGTCCCACTTTCTTAGATTAGACAGGAGTCTAAAAGTCGTTGGAAGTTGGATAGTTGGAAGTTTCCAAGGCCATGATTGCCATTCTTGTCATTCTTTCATCAACCCGAACTCCCTCCTACACCACTTGCGTAACTAAATGAATACCGCCAACTAGAAATTGAATTCCATTTCTCGGTTACGGTAGTTCTCCGTCGCAAAACACAATTTCCCTACAAAACAATGAAAACATCCATCCAGGCACTTCAAACTGCAAACTTGGTCAGGGCGGGAGAACAAAAAAGTATTGCTCTTCTTGATGTCTAAGTTATTGTAGGTTGTGACTTCCAACCCCTCAAAGTTATTTTGCCCAAAGAAAAAAAAAATTCTAAAAAAATGATTCTAAAAAATATAAATTTTTGTTCAAAAATGGCAACTTAGAGGTGATTTTGGAAAGAAATACTCCCTTGGTATAGTTGCGTAACTCCCTAATATTGGACTAATAAACTAACTGTGTCTATACTAATGGTTTGGAGTGTTAAACCTGCGTGCACCAAGTAGCTAACTTCAAAGTTTAACTCTCCGTTAGTTACCTTGCAAGTGCAGATTAGCAGGCACACGTAGGTAGGCTAGCTTGCTCCCAGTTATTAAGGTGATTCTTGGTTCTTGGTTACCAATTGAATTACTCGGTTTGATTCATTCTGCAAGTAAGGATGCGTGAGATTGAAAGTGAGCTTGATGGTGTTAGTGAGCTCCCATGCAATGGAACGTTGATTCATAAATTTTCCATGTTTTGAGTAAGGAGAGTGTTAGGAACGGTTCTCAGAACATAGACACTTATTTTACACCCCAAGAATAAGAAGCAACGTGCTACTCACTTCAAGAAGCTCATGCAACGTGAAATAATGCAAGCTCTGGAAATAATGCTACGTAGTTCCTTCCTCGTCATTTCCATTCGTCTTTGCTACAAAAAATCACTTGATAACCAAAAAAATGGGCTTAGAGCTTAAAGTGACGACGCCTGCACCCTCTAGCATAACACTCTTGAATGGGAAGGCATTATTTCCTTCTAGAGCAGCACTGTAACAAGAAAATATTCGTGTTGCAGATGCCCACAGTTCATGGGCAAGCTTGCATACAAGATGCTCTACAATGAAAGGAGCCCGATTCACGGAAAGCAAAGGCTCCATTGCCTAAAAGTTAAAGAATGTTATGAGATTRAAACCAASGAGCACGGATCCCTCACCTGTTGAGTCCGGGTTTTCCGACTTGGGTGGGGTCGAAGACCAGCCAGTAAGCTCCGCACGGCGGCTTCAACCGCAACTCCCACGTCCTGCGGCACATCTCCCCCGCCACGAGCGCTTTCTGTCGGGACTCCGTCATGATGATGGTGTACAGCAGGTTYTGCCTCGAAGAACTCGTGCTCCAGTCTCCTCTGTCCATGAGGCACAACGGCAGGTGCGCTCTCTGCGTCAAGAAGGCAGACAGCAAAGGCTGCCAAAGGCTGTCCGCCAGGGCGAAYAGTCGCCACCGCGTGCTCACGGCTGCGCTTCGTGCCAAGCTGCGTGAATCCAGGAGGGGCAGGATGTGCGCCTTGAACAAGTCCACTCCCACTATGTCCAAGAGATCGTCACAATCACCCGCAGCCTCGTACCTGCAATTTCGAATGTCCTCGTCCATGCAATTCTTTTCGCCCTCGTCCTTGCAAGTTGTTCCTCCTTCCTCCTTGCAATTCGATTTATCCTCGGCCTTGTGCTTTTTTGCCCCTTCGTCCTTGCAATTCGTATTATCCCCGTCCTTGCAATTTGTTTCGTCAGTGTCCTTGCAATTCGTTTCCGAGCACACAGCTAAGGTAGGTGTACTCCCCAGTACTACCTTGCTCTCCCTATTCCGAGCTTGACCCCCCTCGTCGCCAATGATGGTCAACTTGCAAACTCCGATGGACTCCGAGATGACTTTCTCGCAGTGCTGTTGCCAGCTCTCGGTGGCAACATCTCGACCCCGTTTGCGTCCTGCAGCTGTTTACAGATTTTGGTAGGTTTGTCAGAGTGTGAGCAATTTAGGCAACGTGGTTTCAGGTTTCTACAAGGATCGTAGACCTTTCAGATGGGCTGAGAATCATGCGAGGCTGGATTTGAACAAAAAGAGTTGTGAGCCTGAAAGTGTGAACTGTGACTCCCTCTGATCAGCACAGTTCTTCTAAATGGACYGTCCATACTGTAAAGGCTAGACTCAGCAGCAAGAGATAGCAGATGMCATTTCAGACCGTGGTGGGCCAGCTTAAAAGCTCCGCCTCGCCCTGAGATCGCTCTCTCACTMTGCTGTTGCCAGCTCTCCGCAGCGAATTCTCGCCCCAGTTTCCATCCTGCAGCTGCTGAAAGATTTTATAGGGGTGCCAGAGTGCGAGGCTTGTCCTTTTCTCTCCAGAGACAAAGCGAGAGGCTCCGACAATGGAGGCAATTTGGSCAACATAGTTTCAAGGTTTCTATGAGGGGCCTGCAACTATCAGACAAGATTCTGGGGCTCAAATAARGCGATGTCAAATTCAAAAACAAACGGAACAGTCACAAAGCTAAAAGCGTGAATCTGCTACACTGTTAATAGCCCCAACCCTCTCCCAACCCCCCAAACCCACTGCTGAATAAAAGTCTGATCCGCTATACCACCAGATCTGCAAACAGAGTGGGTACATCGGCTTTTCCTCCTAAAATGGCTAAAAACTCTGCAGCAAGAGATAGATGCCCTTTGAGATGGAGATGATGAATTACCGGGCACCGAATCTGTCGACGGTATCGGCATCATCGTTGTTGCCCAGCTGCCTAAGGAACCGGCTGATCCTGCAAGGCACTCTGTATACGCATACCTGACAAATTGATACCAAAAAATCCGAGCCCGGTATATATGAGTTTGTGAGGACTCAAACTCTCTGAAATTATACCTGCGAGCAATCTTTTTGCGGGCTAATCCTAACCTTGCTAACCTTCAAGCGCGTTGGGCACACAAATCCTCGTAAAACCTCCTGAATCTGTGAATGTTGGTGTGCGGACCAAATAAACACAAAAGCCGAAGCAAGAGTGTGGACTGAGGCCTCACCTGATCCAGCTCTAGAAGAAGAGTCGCGGCTCCCAGTAGCCCTCGAAGCCGAAGCGCCGATCATCAAGAAGGTCCTCTCCTGCAACTTGCAAACCCAGGCCTCAAGTGGGCAGCAACGCACTTAGATCATGGACTCGCTGCAACAGATGAAGTCGTTAATTGTCACCATCTCCAGTTTGTGCTATTTTCTCTTGGCAGACCAGTTGCCCAGAAACACTGTAGAAGCTTACGAAAGCTGTACCCCATTGGGGAATCAATATTTCAGGGACGGAAGCAAGCTTTTCGGGTCAATCCCGTGATTCGGCAGCATAAGCAAAAGTAGCGGTGCTTTTCTTGTGCACAGTAAGCAAGTCCACTTCTTAACTCAGGTGTATACCTTAAATTACAAGGAGTGATCTCCCCGAGCATCACGACCTGCATTCTCCTTAAAACAAAATCCTTGACAATATTCTGCTTACCAAATCAAATGCTAGTATACAAAGGTGAGGAAATGAAAGATGGAATAGATATCATAAATTTGAAAAGGATTTATGTTCCTTTTCTTCATCAAGTTCCATAGTGAAAATTCACCATCTACTTGTATTCCAGCATCATGTTGTTATCAAGGAACAATCCTATGCCAACACGCATGATGTTCTCTAACATTGCCTTGGTGTTTAGCCGATGTGTTTACAACACATCTCCCAGGTGGCACCAAAGGTGCCTTGGTTAGATTACTAAGCATAGGTGTTACTAGATGGAAAGAGTGCAATTTATCCTAGAGTCATATGTAAAGCAAATCATAATAATTAATAATTTTTTCTTTTCAAAGTTTAAGAAGTTCCAACACAATTTTCAATAAAAATTAGAATCTTCCAAAGAAATACTTTAACATCATCATGAAGAGAATCTTTCAATAATTCATTAGGAAGTCTCCATATGGTCATATGAAAGGACTTTGAATGATCTTTGAAACAAAAAAGAAACCTCCCTATGAAGTACAGTGAAGACTTTCTTCATATAGTTGTCTTGAATATCCTAAAACAATCCAATTACCAAAAGAATACTAGAAAAAATGATTTTGGACACAAAAAGCACTTTTTTGACGAGGAATTTACCTCTCCTAATGACCATCTCTTATTGAGCAACCCCTAATATCAACAACAACTCATCTTRTTCAATACATTTAGTTGACCTTTAATTAGAGAACATTGGATGTAAGCATGACTTGGCTAAATGGTAGATGGCCTCTAATCATTAAACGGGATGGAGTTGCCTATTGTCCCTTCATGTGCAGTCTAAAAAACCTCCCATTGCAAATGATAGCATAAGAATCATTACAAATCAAGCACAAACCAATTTGATACTAAGAGAGTTTGGTCATAGATGCCAAGTATGGGCACTATCATGTCAATTGGAAAGCGTTAGGTGTACCATCTTGCCCTCACCACGTACAATCCCCACCACTTTGAAGTTGGATGAAGGGTGATTGCAAGACACGCTTGTCCTATTTTTGTCTCCTTGCCCTTGGATGGTTGTTTTTTTACTCATAACTTTTGCATTGTTTGTCCATTTTGCATGAATCTTGGAATGAATGTATAGTCATGTAGTAGTTGCAAGCATTGAGTAATTTAAAAAAAAAATTTATACTATTTTTGACTTGTCCCCAATTGGGTCTCTACATTTATCATTTCGGAGATTTTTAGTCCTATTTTTGACCCAAAATGCAAATTTGAAGCCACAAATTGGACATATTGGAGGTCTACTAACATTATAAGGACTAACGATGAGTATTTCTGAAAATAGCAACATGTTTATTGCACACATGGGATCAAAGTGACTTTCTTTTGTGCAAAGGCTATGTAGAGGGAAAAATTTCCTACATGAATTCTTTGGTGCAATGCAACCGCAATCTTGTCTAGCAAAATGGCTTTTTCAAAGCCTTGTTTTTATTTTTTTTAATTACTAAACATGAAAAGGTCCACATACCCCTTTACTACTAATATTTGCTTCCACTGGCTTTTGGAGTATTCCGCAGTAGTCTATAATATTGCATAGTACAATATAGTATTGAATCGACAATTTAGATCTACTGGTGCAGTGAATCCATGCATTCTATGAGAAACAAGGCCACTAGAGGGCCGTTTCAGGCCTGTTCCCCTTGCTGTTCTCAATGCAGTGATGGAACGGTTGGCTGCTGTCAGAAAAGTATTTACCAAAAAAAAAAAAAATTGGGTCTTGAAATATAAAAAAAAAGTTTTTTTTTTTTCTTTTACATAAACAAAAATCTGACGTGGCAGTCGCTTTGCCACGTCAGGCTGCTGCTGCAGTGCTACGGGAACGCAGCGGGGAACTTGCAGCCCTCCCTGAGCTTCAAAAAGCATGTAATGGTTTAGACTTACAAGAGCGCCACTAACACATAGTTTGGATAGTACAACTTAATTCTGCCAAACCTATGGCCCAAAACTACGTTTTTGAGCCAAAACTTCCAACAAACACACAAAGTTACAGTCATCAAAGTGCTTTCATTACCAACCCCAATATCAAAGTTACATTAGATGTTTTGGGGGGCATTTAGAAGACTACAAGTTCCTGCTCTGTGGGAACACATTGGGAACTTTGGGAACTCTACCACATAGGCAGTCTAACGTGGCCGAGAGACTGCCAAGTAAGATAATATTAAAAAATATTAATTAATTTTTTAATGAAGTATTAAATATTTAAAAAATAAATTTTTGAAAGAA
The DNA here is from genome assembly GCA_006891605.1 of Pleurozium schreberi. Lineage (NCBI taxonomy): Eukaryota > Viridiplantae > Streptophyta > Bryopsida > Hypnales > Hylocomiaceae > Pleurozium > Pleurozium schreberi. Next base: position 2,275 of record VACF01000297.1, on the reverse strand, counting down.
AAAAACAAATTTAAATCAGTTTTCAGTTTTTTTATACTTTCTAATATTTTTGAATATTTTTTTTTTTTGAAATTCAAAATTTCAGACCAACAGTCGCGGGTTTTGTGCATAGGGACAATTTCGGGGAACAATTATGAAAACAGTCTCCTATAGAGCTAAAAAAACATCTAATGCAATGAGCAATCATTAAGTTTTCATTGCACACTAGAGAATGAAAGTGTGACCTCAAGGACATTGGATATTGAATTGAAGGATTGGAGGTATTAACCCTGGACTGCCATCTTAAGACTTTAACACTGGTTTTTTCATCCACTTTTTTTTTAATGACCTTTCATGTTCAGTTAGGAAGAGTATCCAATTGAGTTTTTATTCTAACTAATGTTTATTTTTATGTAGTTGAGAAGTAATTAAAAAAAAGAAATGGCAAAATTTGCCATTGTAGTGTATTTTTCTCCCTGGTCTGAATCCAAAATTTCTCCACAAAAATGATATTCTTTGAGTTTGAGCCCAACTAATGAAATGAAGGCCCTCTACTCTAGTTTCTACTCCATTTTGAATTTTGGAAAAACTCGTAATATTGAATATTTAATTGCAATTTGCAATTTAGATGTATTTTCAATGTCTACTGAACTCTAATTATAGAAGTACACGGGAAATGATTTTGCACCATGATATTTACCACTGTAATGTACACACATGGTGAAATTTTTAGATTTCAATGTGATTTTTTCTTCACTTTCTCTTCAAAAATTCTCATAAAAAGCAATTTTTCTCAAAAAAATCTCAAATTTTTTGGGAGTGGAGAAGACATGTGATTTCATCTCCGAAAAATAAATATAATTTTTTTCATACAAATCTAGGTCAAAAATGGCAACAAACTAAGTGATGAGCAAGGAGGCTTGAAAACAATGGTTATAAGTTATAGGTTTGTCCTTTAAGGGTTAAGGTACAATAGAACAATGCAAAGTCATTATCTACTANAGTTTCTCATCAAGGTTGTTCAAGGGACCACGGTGATAGGTCCACGGTAATAGGTCCATAATTGTAGATACTAAAATTTACTAAAAATTATAATTTTTCACTAAATTTTTTAAACTAAATCTCTTATAAATTGTACGCTCACAGGCTCACAAGCTCACAAGCTCACGCTGACAAGCTCACAGAATAGCAACCCTGTTCTTTTGTGCAACGCTACGTAGAGGGGAAAATTTCCTATATGAACTTTTTGGTGCAATGCGAGTGCAATCTTGTCTAGCAAAATGGCTTTTTCAAATCCTTTTTTTATTTTTTTTAATTACTATAGACAAAAAGGTCCACAGACCCCTCTATTACTAATGTTTGCTTCCACTGGCTTTTGGAGTATTCCGCAATAGTCTATAGTACTGCATAGTACAATGTAGTATTGAATCGACAATTTAGATCTACAACTGCCGTGAATCCATGGTTTAGATTTACAAGAGCGCTACTGAGACATATTTTTGGTAGTACAACTTAATTCTGCCCAACCTATGGCCCCAAACTACGTTTTTGAGCCAAAACTTCCAACAAACACACAAAGTTACAGTCATCAGAGTGCTTTCATTACCAACCCCAATATCAAAGTTACTGCCATGTAAGATAATATTAAAAAATATTAATATAAATGCGGGGCATTTCAAAGACTACGAGTTCCCGGTCTGTGTAAACGCAGTGGGAACTCTGGAAACTCTACCACATAGACAGTCTAACGTGGCCAAGAGGCTGTTATGGAAGATGGTATTAAAAAATTTTAATTAAAATTTTAATGAAGTATTAAATATCTAAAAAATAATTTTTTGAAAGAAAAAAATAAATTTTAATAAGTTTTCAGTTTTTTATTATACTTTCTAATATTTTTGAATGTTTTTTTTTATTTGAAATTCAAAATTTCAGCCAAGAGTCGCGGGTTTTGTGCATAGTTTCATGGAACAATTCTGAAACAGTCTCCTATAGGGCTAAAAAAACATCTAATAAAATGAGCAATCATTAAGTTTTCATTGCATACTAGAGAATGAAAGAGTGACCTCAAGGACATTGGATATTGAATTGAAAGTTTGGAGGTATTAACCCTTGGACTTCCGCTAGCACTATTTTGTAGCGTTTGGATGACAGTCCAGGGTCATCTGAAGACCTTAACAATGGTTTTTTCATCCACTTTTTTATTAATGACCTTTCATATTCAATTAGGAAGAGTATCCAATTGAGTTTTTATTCTAACTAGTGTTTATTTTTATGTAGTTGAGAAGTAATTAAAAAA
>VACF01000296.1:0-67764 GCA_006891605.1 Pleurozium schreberi | reverse complement strand
TGGTGGCGTTCTGGTGCATCAACGACCAACCRCACCTCCGTCCACCCATTGCCCGGGTGGTGCAGACGCTGGAAGGCGAAGTGCCCCTGGAAGTTCCCGTGCCAAGGCCCAACTTCTTGGATACCTTGCAGACACAGGGGTCTCATATGCAGTTCCCGGTGTTAAAATTCCCGGTGAGTCTCACTTTTCCCTGTGTGTATACACTGGGGAACACCGGGAAAAGTGAGACTCACCGGGAATTTTAACACCGGGAAATGCATATGAGACCCCTGTGAGATGGAGGAAGATAAAGAAGGGTCCATTGCTGGTCATCCTCCCTCGGCCGTCCTGATGCCCCGATCAGACTTCTCCAAGGACTTGCTGTTCGAGGACATGGAAGATAGCTCACCCTCAATCTCCCCTGCAGGTGTCAAAAGCCTTGCGAGGGCATTCTTAGAGCAGGATTTCCACTCTTTCTCATGCAGTGCAGCTGGCTGCTTGTGCTACTTTCGGTTGTTAGTCTTGTCGTAAGACTCTTGTCACTGTATCTTCCTTGATTCCTCTGAAAATGATTTCAGAAGCATGTTAACTTCTGGGGTAGGCGGTTCATAAATCATAATGCGTGGATCGATCCCAGGATTTGGTTAACTCGTGCAAGAGCCATGCTCATGGTGAATAGCACGTGTATTCATGTTGCGTAGCATGTGGTCTCCGCATAAAAGGTGCGTCAGCTCATTGTTCTGAACACTGAACAAAATTAGTGACTCGGACGGACCAAACTGGTATCATGCTCAAATATTCGTAAAACATTCCACTGGCAGTACGTACTACCCTCTCGATGTGAAGAAGCAAGAACCTTCAGGAGATCATTAAGGGGAGACCATCAGAGAAAGAGAGAATAAAATTGGTAATTACGAGACCAGTATTGCCTGTATCACTGCCTCATAGAAATAATTCTTGTGATTTCTTGAATACTCTAGAGCCTGTAATAATTCGTGTGCATTCCKGTGTTGTAAAGTAMATCGATCGACYCGTGAAGGCATTCACATCAMAGAGCTGCYGTRTCCAGAAAMCTGACTGCACTAAKATTCTAGCTAGAGASGGGCGACCATCTGGACTTAATTAAGACATGATCTATTTTCTGTTTCAGAACAAGCAACCTTCAATGAACAAAAGTGGGGTCCTCATACTGAAAGCTCATTAAACACCCATTGRCCACCACTCCAACCACAATGTTTGCAGAAGAGCTCATTTCTTAAAACAAACTACTAGAAGAGAGTTTCTGCATCGAGTCCACCTACCCACCTGTAACGATGAGAATGTCAGAGGAGCTCAAGCCTAGCTCCTCGAGCCTAGCTATCTCCTCGATAWTCCGGGTTCAAAAATCTCGCACCCATCCAGCAGCAACTCCAAAGAGATAATCAATGACATCAAAGCCAGACGATATGAAGTCAAAGGAGGATCAAGGGGAGAGACCTCAAATTGAAAACCATTGATCATGTTAAAACATACGAACCTTAAAATGATGAGGAGAGAAATTAGAATAGAATCAAACTACCGGTAGATAATTTTTGGTATGAAATGAAAATGGATATTACTTTAGGAGCTTATTGGGCAAGTGGATTTTCAGGCTTTAATTGAATTCATGTTGAAAAGGAATTTCAAAATTCAGGTCATTGATTTTCATGGTGTGCCCTCACAATTGGTGGTCCAATCCACTTAATTCTTAATCTGATGTTGGATTTGTCAGCTTTCTTATGAGTGCTAACAAGAAGCGCATCTCAAGCATTATTTGCCAGGTATTACTAGAAGCATAGCCACCAGCTTCCTCAATATAACAAATACTGTAGACCATTGTAATCACGAAAGTCTTAAAGACTAGTAGTAGTATAAGTAGTATAGACATTTCAAATTAATATGACATTTTTTATCACATTGAAAAGCTTCATAGTAGCTTTTATCCTAGGACATAATTGTTGTGGGTCACAAATTATCTTTTACCCAATGCATTGAACAGTCACAGTATATCATGCGTTCAGCATGAATAATGAATAGACAATATGCACGCAAACCTCTCTATTACGACTCTCTCTAATATCACATTTCAGTGTATTCAAAGGATACATCTGGAGGTATACATGTGACTGGACAACCTCCATACTATTCCACGATAATGTAGGGGGATTACCTCTTCGATTTTAGGCTCAAAAATCCAAAGGTTTTCGCCTACTCCCTTGAGAACATGCTACCACCCTAAAAGATGCGATCACGCACACATCCAGATTCACATCCGGAGTGCCTCAAGTCGTCCTCGGATTGGTAAGAAAAAATTAACTCACGCAGTGTCTCCGAACAGCAGCATTTCGTATCTGCAAGAATGCTGGAATTAATGTAAGAGTAGATCCTGATCAAATTTTCAAACTGATAAGAGAGATTAAAATCTTCCAACAAGGTCATCATTACTAAGTTCCGAGAGTTGAATATAGAAATTCACAAATGAATATGAATAAATGAGAAAGAGATGGGAATTCATGACTAGAAATGAGATGACTAGAAACTCACAAATAAAAATGAACTGAAAATCACATAGGAAATTAAAGAGGAAATTCACAAACGGAAAAGAAATGACAATTCATAATTGAGAATGAAATGGCAAGATGAAATGAAAACGGGAATGAAACTAAGATGAACTCTTAATGCAAGTGATCACCTGATGCTTTTGCAAACTGCTGCGTGCTTCAACAAGAATGCAAGGAGGAATCATCGTATGCCCCTCTGATTTCCAATTTTCCAGTTGAATATCTAAACCAAAGATTGAAGGAAGTTAGCAAGCTAGGTAAAGTTAGACCAAAGTGAGTAACAAATCTAAGATGAAAAATTCACAAATCTAAAATGACAACAAGATAGTTCACGAACTCAGAGCTGATTATAATTCAAAGCTCTGAAATACCATCTTCAATGCAAACAAGTCAACCTACGCAGCTCAGACTACAGTAAACCCCAAGACTATGAAACTCACGCAGGAATCATCTCTGCAATGAGTTTGGGGGATTTGGATGGCTGAAATCCGGCGTTGATATCCTGACCTGGCGATTCTAGATGAAGAACACCACAAGATTGAGACCCGGGATAATCTGGACAGCGTAATGAGTCAACTCTTCAACTTCACATCAGTCGCGATTCTACCATTCTCTCATGCAGGGGCTGTTGACTGCAAAACTTGAGCGGAAAAATGCCTTATTGGTAGGTGGACTGCCATCTTGTTGCGTGATTTGAAAATTGATTTGTTGTGGCGTTATAGCCATAGGAATGTCTACTTCTGAAGCTTTTGAGGGATTCGCCAATTGGGTTGTTGTGGAGCTCCAATTCGCGAACTTTGCTGCCGGTAAGMCTTCGTCCTGATCTTGTGATGATTTGAAATTCTTGTCTTCACCTGTGATCGTGAGTAATCGCTTTTGATCAACTTTTCGTCCTTGTCTAATTAGATGAACAAGACTGACTCCTTGTGGGATCCCTCAAAGAATTGAAGCAGCAGCAACCATGTGCAGCTTGGAAAGGATTGGCGATGTGTATGTCTTGCGCTTCAAGGGCGATGTGGATGAGCACCGGCTCAACCCCGCCTTCTGCAATGAAATCATGGACTGCCTGGCCATTGTCAACAGTTCCGACGGGAAGGCTCTGGTGACGACCAACGAGGGCAAGTTCTTCTCTAACGGTTTGGACCTCGCATGGATGGAGCAAGATCCCACGACGCGCGCGCAGCCCCAGTCTGAAGCTTTCAACAAGCTCCTGGACTGCTTCCTGAGAGTGAATGTTCCCACCATCGCTGCCATCTGTGGTCATGCCGCTGCTGGGGGGTTCATCCTAGCCTTAGCTCATGATCACCGGCACATGCACCTCCACCGAGGATTACTKTACATGAGCGAGATGGACATCCGCATTCTGATTCCGCCCAGTACCATGACCCTCATTCGGTACAAATTGCAACCGCGTGCGTTCAAGGAGGTCATCTTGCGAGCCACCAAGCTCACTCCAGCAGCAGCTCAGGAGCTCGGGGTCCTCGATGCCGCTCACCCAACTGCTGCAGCAACGTTTGATGCAGCTTTGGCGGATGCCACCCAGCTTGCGAGGAAAAAATGGGACAAAGACCTWTATTTGAGTATGAGACTGACTATGTATCCAGACCTTTTTGTGACAGAAGCTCTATCATCAAAGCTGTAAAAACAAACCTACGCAAACCCTAAGTCCTAACCAGCAGGATTGAGACGTTGACTGCATATGACGTTGAGACAGGTTTTGCGCTACTCAGGGTAGGTGTGCAGTTCTGTGAGCTATGCTAGGGTTAGCATATGTTTTGCTGGTATTAAGCTTCAACCAGGCAAGATTAGGATTTCCTACAGCTCCCAAGAACATGTTGATATCCGCCTTCTTAATTTTGGAAGGAAATTATTCTGCGGTTTTTCACGCTTCATAACTCCCGAATTTGCTGAGGTCTCCTTTAATTTATGGCCACCATCTCTTGAATGTGTTTGTCTTCTGATTCAGTAACGATCTAGTCAAGATCGCGCTTTTGTGGTGATATTGCACGAAGGGGAGAAATTAGGGTTTCAGATCGTTGAGTGGCTGATATATTGCCAGCAGCCATGGCGAGTACCGGAGGTGGGGATTTTCTACGTCGGTTGCAGAAGGAGGAGGAGGCGCAACAGAGACAGAGTCGAGAGTCGAGACGGCCGAAGTACACGAAATTCTCGCAACAAGAGCTCGGCTCATGCAAGCCCTTGCTGACGCCCAGGGGTATCATCCTGGTCTTCTTCTTGCTGGGCACCATCTGCATTCCCATCGGAATCTTGACACTGCGAGCTTCCTGGTCGGTCGTCGAGCTCGTGTTTCGGTACGACACATTCTGCATCATGAAATACGCCACGCCCGCAAACCCGTTGGATACAGACGAGGAGAAATCCGCGTTCATGCAAGACTACAACAAGCGGAAGAACTGCACCATCGCCATAGACGTCACGAGACACATGAAGCAGCCAATTTACGTCTACTACGAGCTCGGCAACTACTACCAGAACCACCGCCGGTACGTGATGAGCGTGAGCGAACGGCAGCTCCGTGGGCTGCGTCCTTCGGCCTCCGACCTCGACAACTGCAAACCCAAAGACGTCGTAAACGGCCAAGTGGTGTGTCCTTGCGGCATGGTGGCCTGGACGCTCTTCAACGACACATTCGAGTTTTCCACAAACGGGTTCTACAGCGAGCCTGGCACGCTCTATGGGCTCTGACTGCTTTCAAGTTTCCACGTCAAACGATCCGCATGGATTTGATATTTGTACATTGAAGTGGAGACACCCACTTTTTGTTAACTTTCATTGTTGCCAAAACAGATGCTTTAGATGCTGTAGTTAGTTAGGGCCCAAAATTGGGTCTCTCTCATGAAAGCGCACATTCCATGGACAGTCTGAAGATCCATTTTAAAATGAAAACAATCATCCAAGGAAATTAACAGTAAGAAAAAAAAATTAGGGCTTTCAGTGGATCACCTATGAATTAATTTCACAGGAGTCTCACAGTGATTAGACACTTGAAAGTTAGTTATTTAATGGAAATTGTCCATGTGTTTCAAAAAAAAAAAAAAAATTGTTATTATGTAATGCATTCAATCGTAATATAAGCTATGCTTTTGAGAATGAGTTTTGGCTTTGAAAATTGGAAACGCCTTTTCTCCACTATACTTGTATTTTTGGAACTTAGTTCTCAATGCATTTGATATGGGATATTTYAGTTGATTTCTATAATCKTATTCGTATTATGTACTAGSATTTATACCCATATTCTATATACGTAATTTGTATCCRTTTTGGACGGCCAAGATCWTTTATTTGRAAGACATCAACAAYCCTGGATTTTTCAAAGGATTGAAGGCTTTTRGAGGGGTGGGGAATGGTTCTTGATGCAAGGCATCTTTTTCAATAGTTCAAAGCCAACCAAATATTTGTTCATATCCAAAAACATTTTAAAATGGAAAAAAAAAAATCAATCTCAATATTGGTTTGCATTGATAAACTTCTCATTCAAGGTCCCACTCAAAATCTACCAAAAAATAAGTAACAAGAGCAATAGAACCAAAAAGGGAGAAGAAATTTAYTTTCTTTTYGGAACTATAGTAAATCAAGAGTCCATTTGTTCAAGACCATGCACAATAGTCCACATAATAGTGCTACCATAATAAATCCAAAAAGGCTCAAATTTCTTCATAATACATTTCAAGAGGCAAAATCAGTTTTTTTATTAAGTGCTAAATATTCAAAAACCTAGTCTAAAACAAAGAAAAAATTAGCAAAGAAAAAGACCATATTTTAAGTTGTCTTCAGACATGGACCATTTTAAAATATGTTTTCTTAACCCTAGAGCGTCTTGATTCATCTCCAAAATTGACGTTTTGAGAAAAATCATTAGAAAGTGCTATTTGGAAGCATAATTTGGAATTGACATGCAAATAAAAGTTGTAGACTCAAAAAGTTCAAAGATGAGCCCTCTAATGGAAAGTATTGAAAAAAACTCATTGCACTATTTTGAGCATTTCAATCTTGGAGAAACCTAAAGGTGAAACTATCAATCATAAACTTTAAAAAGGTTTGTAATTGAAAGTTCTTTAAATTTGAGTTTAAATTGCAAAAATAAGTTCAACCCCTGAGAAGCATTTTGAGTGATTTAAATCATAAACTAACACAAAACAATACACTTTGAAATCGATTGATAGTTTCACCTTTAGGTTTTAATCTTGTCCGAGAATATGTCTTAGAAAATACATCCTTCAACATTTTAATTTGTAGAAAATAGAAAACACAATTCTCAACAAAACTAAATATTGGCCATTTGGGAGGACTTCGTGATGACGTGAATTGACCAAAAAAATGAGGTGAAAACCATCTCCAATGTTTAGAAGTGCATGCACAAGGGAGGCCTATTTGCACAAACGTGGAGGATGTAAAATAATGTGTTTTTGTATGCCCTTTGGTAGAAACATGTATGCCTATTGGAAAAATATACCATAGAAATTTGAGTTGAAAACCATTAATTTAAAACTAAATGTCAAAGTGTGACAAATTAACAAAATTGACTTTTAAATATGAAATGATTTTTGAAAATTTCTGAAAAATAAAAGATACAATTACCATCAATACACCTAGAAACAAGAAGCAACAAAAGTAGCAGGTGTTTCTTTCAATCACCCAGTGAATCACCCGCTTCTACATTCACATAAGAAGGGCATGCAACAAAAGCAGGTTCCATCAAAACATACAATTCAATAGCCCAAGACTTTATATTCATTGTTAGAGTAGAATCCCTCTCCATTTAATATGAAAATTCACAATTCAATTTGTCAAACAAGGTTCTTGGTTTCTTATCTTCATCTAAGATTTTTTTATGTCATCATGGAGTTATTTTTTTGTCCCAAACCCTCCTTGTTGTGGGAAAATAATTGGAGATGTATTTAGTTTTAGAACCAATTGTTTCTCCTACTTAATACCCTATGGCCACATTGCCGTCTAGTATTTCTCGATTTTGTGCAAAAGATTTCAATCCTTTGTGTATCTCTCAATTGATACATCTATCAAGTTTGCACAGGACCACAAACAAAAAAAAATCTCTTTAACCCTTAGAGGACCAAGGCATTTTCTAGCTCAAAGACCACTCAAAACTGCCATGTCTGTTGTATTCATCCAAGGAACCAAACTAGACATTTTAGGATTTCATACTTCACTTGTCCTAGAGAATGTGGTAAACATTTCATGAAGTTTGACCGTATAGATTAAAAGATATGAGCATTCAAAGTTGAAAACAAAAGTTATTTTGAACTCTCATTTGCAATTTTAGATGACTTTGACGGCCATTTGTGGAATTGTTTGCACTACAAACCTTGAGTTTAAATTTTTTATGTTGAGAATTTGAGTTGAGATTCACGGAAAAAATATTTGAAGAAAAGAAATTTGATTTTCAATATCTAAAAAATTGTTAACTAGAAGTAGGTCCAAGATTGAGCAAAAGCACACGGTGAGATTGCTCTTGCAAACAAACTTAACTCTATGCAAAAAGAAAAATTCAAAAATATTAAAAATTGCATTCAAAAATGAATCCTACAAGTATTTTGTCGAGAACATGCTTAAATTGCCCAAAAAACAAGATTGTCCATAATTTTATCAATATTAGTCCAAATAAAATGAATCAAAGTTTCAAATGTAGACAAAAACATAATCTTTGATGAAAAATTTAAAATTTCACAAATCCTCTTTTTTGTCTTTTTTTGTTTTACTTTTTTGAAGTTTGCATCAAAAAAGATAATGTAAAGCACAAAAAATAGAAAATATTTGTGCAGTATAAATTGTAAAAGTATATTTAGATCCTCTCCAAATGAATTTTAAAGATATAATTTAAAAAGTTCACCAAAATTGTATTTCCTATCTTTAGTATTTGAATTTTTTTTGATTGGTCAAAATTGTGGTCTATTGATTCAAAAAAAAATGCATAAGATCTAGTAATGAGAACACCAACACTTTCCTCAAATAATAGTTTTTCAATACTAGGCAAATTTTAAACTTTTTGTGCCATTTCACTTACAATTTTTGTTTGACTGTAGCGATCTTAGTTTTGAATACAAATGTTGAAAGAGAGCCCAAACTATCAAGAAAAAAGAAATTGAATTTTTTTGTTTTCCGCCCGAAAATTTTGGCTGAAGTCGGGCAGCGACCAAAAAATGGTTGCTTGGCTGTTAAGGGGTTAAAGAAAATTTAATTCTTCAAGATATTTTCATTTCTCATATTATAATTGAATAAAACTACCATAAAATTATGTAATAAATCAAATAAATATTAGGCAAGTGAAGTGCCTAAGTTTCAAATAACTCATGGTACTCAAACTTGGTGTGAAATGGGCCACGTTGAACCGCCCCCCACACTTATCTTCCCAAAATCATTCTAGGGGTGCACGTAAAAGAAAAACGAACCTTTATTTTGTGCTTGATGAAGTTATCTTCAACAACACACCTTGCTCATTTGAGGCCTCTAATTGAAAATACTAATTCAAAATTTGCATATTTTTTTATCATGGGTGGCAAATAAAAGTTCCTCTATTTTTCCCAAGAGGTAAAATTCGTTAGAACTGAACTCCCAACAAGCTCAACCACCAATTTTTTTCTAAGGTAGGAGGTCCATAAAGCGCCCATCAATGGGATGAAACTCAATTTTGGCAAGGTGAAACTTCTTGAAATAATTTTCAATAAATTTTCCTTGAAAGACAAGTAGAATTGGCATCTGTCTCAAGTCGTTTCATATTTTTTGGAGCTTTGTGGAATTAGTTATGAATATTTGAAGTTGCAGAAAAGTGCATTTCAATGGGCTCTAAAACCGACCACCTCCTCAAATGTAGACTACTTGTACATTGGAGAGTGCAAAGTGTACCTCCACAGCCTGATTGGTTTTAGAACGTGATTCATTTTAGGACCTCCTACCTTAAGTGTGAATAGTTTCCCAGTCCTGTTGTCAGAACCATGCGATACTATTTCCCAAGTCATGCTATTTCCCATGCCATACTATTTTTTATCCAACCAACCAATCCACAGTAAACTGTACTCCACCTTGAATTTCCTCCCAACAAAAGTTGTCATCATCCCCCATCCGCCATTTCCATAGGGCAGTCCAATCCGGTCCACTTTTTTTTACTTTTTTTTACGACACTAGCCATTTATCTCGGCTGCTTTGCCACGCTCACCCCCACAGCATGGTCCCATACCCCCAAATCCTCCAATTACAAATTCCGCAGGAGCATAACTGTTCACAATCCATAAAAGCCATCCCCTGACAGATGCAAGCCCCCAATAGRAAAAAAAAACATAAGTTGGGGGCGAAGATCAAATCTGTTGCCCCAGCTTTATGTATTTGGGACAACCCTATATTGGGGGCATCTAGGGCAACCCCCCCATGGCTAGAATGCAGGATGGCCCCATCAGGATGTTTTTTTTTTTCATTTATTTTGGGGAGTGCAGAAAGCAGTCTTCAGTAGGGGTGATGAAGCTTCTAGGTACATCCATGGAAATGGATGAAACCTGCAATCTATGGATGGAGTTTTATTGATACATTGGGAACTAACACCTCCATTGTATTAGTATTGATGTTGTACTCTTTCAATGGGCTCACAATCCAACTTTGAAAGTTTATTGTTGTAGTACAGTATCAATACTAATACAATGCCTCCCATTGAAAAAATATTGTTGCAGTACTGATGTTGTATTACAATAGCACATTTTCAAAGTTGGATTGTGAACCCATTAAAACAATATTGTTTCAATGGGGGGTATTTTCCTGATGTATATCTAAGAGAGTGTACCTTCATCTAAAATAGTGCGATATTGTTCCATGATTTGGTAGCAATTTAGTCATTTCATCCATTGGCAAAGGAAGAATTTTTTGTCAAATATTTCTTGCAAAAAAATTGCATTKTTTTTAGCAAAATTTTGCTAAAGAAATCCTAGAGTACCTCCCTCAATTTGTAACTATGTTTCCCCTTCTTGAAAATCTAAACTTTTTTTTCTTCTAATTAGGTGTGGGTAGCTTAGGCAGCTTCGTGAAAAACTCTTCTTATGATTTTAAAAATTTGGAGGGTTTGTAGCTTACTTGCTCTAAGATGCAAATGCCAAAAAATCACCATGTTCAGTATAAAAATCTCATTTTTAGAAGAAGTTAATTTTTGGAAGCCTTGTCAAGTAAGGATGGAAAAGAACTTTTTCACTGAACTTCAAACCTTGTAATCTTTCAATCCATGCAGTCAAAGTTTCTAAGAAAATTCTCACACATTCCCCAAGAAGTCTAGCATCTATTTGTACCATTAAATTTTGAAAAAAATTTAAAATTCTTCTTCAATTTTTTCTTGTTGCCCTATAAAGTGGCAGTTTTGACAATTTTTGGCCAAAAATGTGCTTCGGTCCATTAATGGTTCAAAAATCTTTTTGGATTCTGAAAATTGTATGTCAAGGGGATGGAACGGAAAAACATATGATATATGATAATGGACAAAACTAATTGGAACAAGCGCTTTTCAGATGGAAAAGGAGTGTTTATCAAGGGGAGAAAAAATAATTATGTCAATAAACAAAATTGAACTAAATAAAAAAATTCAGTTGGTTTTAATAAAAACTAGTGTGCCTTCTGTCATTGCCACACCCTAAATATAAGTAAATGTAATTTTCTAATTTTTCAATTCATAAAACTTCAAAACTTCAAAACTTTCTCAAAATCAGTCAGATCGCCACAAAACAAACCCCGTGCACCCCTCCTCGCCAAGAGCTTTTCAATGATACTAAGAATGCAATTGGAGGACTCACACTCAAGGACATCTCAATGTAACAAACTAACTAACGACTTTAGGTATGGATGGTGCGAGAATTATGATTATGATAAAATAATCAAAAATTGATTGTAAATTAAAAATCATGTTTGTCTAGGATGAGAAAGACAGAAAGAAAAAATATGACTATGAACAAAATAATGAGGATTTTGATGCTCTACGGAATGAAGGTCTTGGATTTTGTTTAAAACTTTAAAGTCTTTGAGAACAACGTCTTTTTTTTAGCTATTTTTATCTTTTAAACATGTAGTCACACTTATATATTCAACACCCAAGATCACTGCCACATCTCACTTTGAAGAATGTCATGGCTTGGGAGAACACCAAGGCATTGGGGAATTACAATTAAAAAGAGACAAACGTGCTTTTGTTAGTCCAAATTGAAAATCTTCACAATGGTAGATTATACTCAAGGTCATTCATTTCCATTAAATGATCCACTTCTAAATGCTAGATGCCTGTTTGCTTCCTTCTTACTCACAATTGTGGTCCACTCAATTTGATCATATAAGTGCCAAATGGTAACCCTTGAAGGACAAAGTATTTATGATTTCAAAATGCCCAATTTGATTGATCATATTGTAGAAAAATATATCTTAAATAGTAAAAAAATAAATTTACATCATTAACCCCTAAAGCACTAAACTGCATTTTTTGGCAACATAGCAATTTTGGGCAGCTCACTACGGATGGAATTTTTTATTTTTTTATTTGAAATTTTCACGAAACATGTGCCCAAGGAGTAGCTTTAAGGCCCAACAATTTTCATAACTTTTGACTACATGGTTAAAAAGTTATGGTATGATATGTTGTTTTCATTGCTTGGTGAGCAACCTGGGCACCAAAAAAACTTCTTGAAAATCACTTTTTTTTACAATTAAAATTTGAAATTGGTCCTTTAGATCTATATACCCATGGAAAGCTTCGAATTATTCTATTTTGATAGTTGAGTCAAAAGTTATGAGGATTTTTAGTTTGGAGTAGTTTGGGGGTAGTTATAGGATCTCTACTCTACAAAAAAGTTTGAAATCCATTATTTAATTCCATTTTTAATATTTTTGGAAAAAAATAAAAATTGTAGGTGTAAATTGTTTATTACAACATTTTAACCATTGGGATTGTCATTTTCCAATTCTACAAATAAATTGTTTACAACTTAATACTTTGAGTCATTTTCTACTTCTCTCTAGTCACTGTTTGTTTCTTATTAGATTCATAATTCATGTGTTTAGGTTTATATTTTTTTCATTGTAAGTACTTTGATGAAATAATATGTAACACAAAATGTAATCTTGCATGTAAAAAACAATTTATTCAATAGTTCACAAATAGTGTCTATGTTATCATTTAGTGTTGGTAACATTAACGAGATTGTTGACATTTAACATTGTGCTTGATAATTAGTGTTGCCAACACTAAGTACCATCATTAGTGTAGTGATTGATTGGACAAAAGGCTGAAATTTGTGCAATTGAGTGCAATGGGAATGGTGAATAAAGCATCCCTTAACTTAGTCCAGTTAGGGTTAAGTTGTTTATTACCCCAGTTGGTTAATTTCAGTTGGTTAATTTCAGTTTGTTGTCCAATTATGATAGAGATTTTTTCAAAATTCAAGTATTAGGGCTAGTTGTGATTAGTTTTCTTTACTATTGTACTGTMATTACTACAGCAGCGCATAATCATGCTGCATCATTTGAAATTATACCAAATTGAAGCCTGATGTAGACATTGTATGATATGTCCTGAACCCTACTCCATTAAATTCCTCAATTTTCCACATCCATCCGATAACTTACAGTCCTCATCTTTCTTATACAGTATTTCGTAACTTTTACGGTCACCATCTTTCTTATACAATATTTTGTAACTTTCAGGGTCACCATCTTTCTTATACAATCTTTTGTAACTTTTACGGTCATCATCTTCTTCTTATAAAGCATTTTGTAACTTTTACGGTCACCATCTTCTTCTTATAAAGCATTTTGTAACTTTTACGGTCACCATCTTCTTCTTACTCTCTCCTACACTTCATTTTTGGTCATAAAAAATTGACCTCCGGTTGCTCGAGCTAAGGGAAAATGAAGATAGTAGTTTCTAATTTTGGAGTTGGTTAATTCTCCATTTCATATTAAATTGGAAGGCTACCAACTAATTCACGGGGCTTGGATTCCAAAGAAAAAAATTCAAAATATTCAAACTTGATCATTTGTAGTCAATAAAAAAATTTCTACATTTTTCGAGGAGATTTAAAGATAGCATTGATGGGT
The DNA here is from genome assembly GCA_006891605.1 of Pleurozium schreberi. Lineage (NCBI taxonomy): Eukaryota > Viridiplantae > Streptophyta > Bryopsida > Hypnales > Hylocomiaceae > Pleurozium > Pleurozium schreberi. The sequence continues at coordinate 54,115 of VACF01000296.1, read as the reverse complement.
CAAGTCTTCTTAGCCTTCATTTCCTACGAAAACTATACATTAAAGCTTTCTAAATAGGATCTAGTTTGATGTAATGTTTTTTGAATGTGCATTGCTTGATAGATTTTGATCACATATAGTAAATAATAAGTTTGTATGTAATCTCTAGCGGAGGTAAAGATAGACAATGATGGGTCAAGTCTCCTTGGCCTTCATTTTCCTATGAAAACTATAAATAGTAAGTTTCCAACCAGGATCTTTTTTGAAGGGGTGTTTCATTGCGGTAAATGTTTAATAGCAAATAATGGAATATTTTACAAAATGAGCATGTTAGTCCCTACTTTGGAGTTGGTTGATTGTGTATTTTATAATAATTAGGGGGCTACCAATTAATGGAAGTGTCCTAGATTCTAAAGAAAAAGTTCAAAGTTCTCAAACTTGATCATGTGTGTTTTTATAGAAGATATAAAGATGGGCATAGATGGGTCACTTCTCCCTAGCCTTTATTTTCCTATGAAAATTGTAGAACTATAGCTTTTCCAGTAGAATCTGGTTTGAAGTTGATGTTTCATTTAGGTGAGTTGTTAAACAGAATTTGATCATCTAGAGTAAATAATAAGTTCCTATGTTATTCATAGAAGCTATAAAGATAGACAATGATGGATCAGTTCTTTGTGGTCTTCATTTTCCCATGAAAGTTATAACCTGGAGCTTTCTAAGTAGGATCTTGTTTGAAGTGATATTCATTCATGTGAGTTGTTTGACAGAATTTGATCATCTTGTAGTAAATAATCAGTTCCTATGTTATCCATAGGAGATAGAAAGATAGACTGCCAAAGCTACAAACTCGAGCTTTATAAGTACGATCTTGTTTGAAGTTGACTTTTTATTCAGGTGGGTTCACTGACAGAATTTGATCACCTGTACTAAATAATCAATTCCTACGTTATCCGTAGGAGACATAAAGATAGACTGTGACAGCTACAAACTGGAGCTCTCTGAGTAGGATCTTCTTTGAAGTTGATGTTTTATTCAGGTGGGTTCTCTGACAGAATTTGATCACCTGTACTAAATAATCAATTTCTACGTTATCCGTAGGAGACATAAAGATAGACTGCGAAAGCTACAAACTCAAACTTTCTGAGTAGGATCTTGTTTAAAGTTGATGTTTCATTCAAGTAGGTTCTCTGACATAATTTGATCATCTATAATAAATAAGAAGTTCCTACGTTATCCATAGGAGATATAAAGATAGACAATGATGGATCAGTTCTATGTAGTCTTCATTTTCCTGTGAAAGCTGAAAGCTGTAGCTTTCTAAGTAGGATCTTGTTTGAAGTGATGTTTCACTCAGGTGCGCTGTTTGACAGAAGACACTAGAATATTTTGCAAAACATTATCTACCTTTTTTATGGATGAAATCTCTCAATCTCTCCAAATTCTTCTTCCAAAGTAGGATGATATCATCAAATTTGATGATTCATCCATAATCTATATATTAACAAAAGTAAAAAAGCTTCATCACTCCAAGCTAAGACTGCAAGCTAYACTTCCTTTAAAAAAAATGAAAACCAATTCCTTGTTTTTAAGCATGATTTTTATGTGCAATGAGTTTTAAAAAAATATGTTCCAACGTTGAAGAAAACTATGCACGTATAGTGCAAAACATTCTCTAGTTTTGAACGGATGTAATTGCCAAAATTAACCCACAAGAAGCGATTTCCAAGCAAAAATGCTATTGCCACCCTTGCCACATATGGATGGATGCTTGGATGAGGACCTAATGTTTCATCCAAAGCCGACCTGCCCCCTCTCCAGTCAAGATCGTAAGTTACGCTTCCATAAAACCTTGAAAATAAAATCCCTGTTTCCACGGGCAAGAACAGGGTCAGGTATAAATAGAGCATCGCACATGCCCTTCTAGGAAGAGCCCAACCTACCTACGACCTACTTAAAGTACGACCTCCTAGCCTACTAGTCCCCCTCCCATTCCAGCCCCCACGGCCCCCAAAGCCCTCGGTGCAATTAGGGAGCGTCACTCGGATGAAAGTACTTGGATGAATTATAATAGGATGAAGGAAGCTAAGTAACCCTGCAGGACGACGAGTGAGAGGGACCCTTTGGTTGTGTGCGAGGAGTAGAGTGTCTGGGGCTTGCTGTTTGTTTGTTTGCTTGCTCATGTTGTTGTTTTTCTAATGCTCCTCGCGGTCTGTTTTGTTACCGCAAGTGTTGTTGTTGTCGTCCTTCTTCCGCCATTGGAGCCCCGATCGACGTATCTGTAAGAAAACGGAGTTTCGTAGGACTCYTTTTTCTTGAGGTCTTAAGGGAAGTTGGCACGGCGCTTGGGGTTGCGGGAAAAGGTTGTGTTGGTTTGGAGGAGCCCGAGATGCTGACTATGGAGGAATCGGCTCTGGAGGGAGGTGGAGGAAGGGGAGCCTTTCTTGCGACGTTAGTCCGAGTTTGTGTTTTTTAGTTGTGGAGAGTGAGGAGTGGAAGGTGTTTTGAGTGGGAGGCGAGGAGGAGGAAGGAGGAGGAAGGGAGGCGAGGTTTGATCGTGAAGATGTGATGGAAGGGGATGCGGTTTGGCATTTCCTTGTGTTCTGTGCTGTACCATGGGTGGAGTGGAAGTGATGTTAAGTAGTAGCCGAGTAGCTGGTGGAGAGATGGCGGAGCGGGACGTCGTCGGGCCGACTTTGGTGAACCTCCAGCAGCAGCCCCAGTCACTTCCGCTTGTGAACCAGAATAATCACCACAGTAATCGACCGTGTAGYAGTGCTGCCAACAGCTCGAGTAATACCACGCCTCGAGGGGCCAATCTGCCGAAATTGGACACGGCGGATGAGTTTCCAGCGGGGATGCGCGTGCTCGTCGTGGACGATGATCCCATTTGTCTCATGGTGTTGGAGCGAATGCTGCACCGATGCTCGTATCGAGGTATTCTTGTCCTTCGRCCGGACTTGGATGTGTGAGCGATGTGGTAGGGTATGATGTGCTCCGGTGTAGTGGTAATTGGACGCAAGAGACTACTTGGACAACCAACGCGAAGACTGCGTTCGTCTTGGTGTTAGTGGTCAGGACTAACTGTCCTCGAAGGATATTGACCTGGGATTGGCACACATTTCATTCAGATTTGGGAGTTGTCTTTTGGGTATTTTGCTTAGCATGATGCGGACTTAGAGTAGTCACGAAGCSCTACATTGTGCAAAATCCTGCTTTGCAYCGGCGWKGTGACCCCATTTTTGGTGTGAAATGTTGTATGTGAGYCCTCTTTATGATCTCTTGTATSCTTGTGACGAACCCGATTATTGGAGCTAACTTGCTGTTGGCTACTTTGGAGGCGAAATTTACATTTTACGGAGAATTGCAAGGGTTAGTCTACTTCGATGCAGCGTTTGRKTGTCTAGAAATCGCATCCAATGTTGACGGGCTTATTTGTCTCGTGAGTGCAGTAGTAAATTTTCATCAGGAGCTCTCACGTGATATTCATGTTATTTTGTTGTGGTTTATTTTTCAGTTACTACATGTGGGAAGGCAACAGACGCTCTTTCGTTACTGAGAGAAGACATTAACAAGTTTGATCTCGTCATCAGTGATGTTTACATGCCGGATATGGATGGATTTAAGTTGCTCGAGCTTGTTGGGCTAGAGATGGACTTGCCTGTCATCAGTAAGTGCCAACTATGCAGGGCTCAAATTGCTTCCTCTTTGTTAATTTGTGTGTGGTTTTGAGTGATTTTTTGGGGCATTGTTTACTATTTCTTGTGCGACTGGTTTTAAATTGWCTGGGATTYCTGTCTCACCAATTCCTTATGTAGTCAATTCTTCTGTCATCTTCTATGACTGCAGTGATGTCTGGGAACGGAGAGACGAGCGCAGTCATGAAAGGTATTACGCACGGTGCATGCGACTACCTTCTCAAACCTGTGAGGATTGAGGAATTGAGAAACATCTGGCAGCACGTGGTGAGGAAAAAACGACAAGATATAAAAGTCGTTTGCCAAACGAAGAGCATCGAGGAAGGTGTTATTTGTGAGAGACAGAAGCGAGCTGCACCAGGCGAGGCGGAGTACACGTCATCTGCCAATGACACAACTGACAATAACTGGAAAGGGAAGAAGCGGAAAGGAGAGTTCAAAGAAGAAAACGAGGAGGATATTGACCAGGAGAATGATGACCCTTCCACAATGAAAAAACCCCGGGTGGTGTGGTCCGTRGAACTTCATCAGCAGTTCGTCAGTGCCGTAAATCAATTAGGAATAGACAGTAAGTCGTTCTCCCTTTTCTTTTGATCCTAAAAAGGTCTAGAATTTTACTTCATTTGTGGAAGAGCTTCACACGAGTCAACACTTAAAAGAACAATTCTAGTAAAAGATTTTGTTCMMGGTCTTTTTTAAATTTGTTTTGTAAGGATGCAGTTCGTCGGGCCTTAATACGGTTTGCTTCTTCTTTTTGTGGTGCAGAAGCTGTCCCGAAGAGGATTCTAGAGTTGATGGGTGTACATGGTCTCACACGAGAGAACGTTGCCAGCCACTTGCAGGTAATATACGCGATGTCTCATTTTTACACGTGGGATCCGATTATGGAAACCAGGGAAACTGGAACTGGAAGAGAAGGAAAGATACTAATTTGTTTTCCTCTCTTTTTTCCTTTTTCTTGTTTTTTCTTTCTTTTTCTTTCTATTTTTTTTACTTCTTTTTCTTTTTCCTTTTCCTCAAAATCTGGAGGCATTCCTTTTCGAAAATTCCCCCATATACTCGGCGGCCTGGACTGGACTGTACACGTGGCGCCGTGTCCGCTGCTGTATAACTTTTTTTTTTTTTTGCTGTACTGTACTGTACATATGGCTGTTTGTTTGGGGACTGAGGGAGGGAGGACTGGAGGGAGGACCTGGAGGACCTGGACTGGCTTGCCTTTTGGAGCCATGCTGAGTGGGCTTTTCAAAAGGCTTCAGTTGTTGAGGGGGTCTACATGCCTGAGAGAATTGAAAATTCGCCAATTCTATAGAATAAATTTTAAATTTTAAATTTTAAAAAATTTTAAAAAATTTTAAAAATTAAGAATTGGCCAACAGGAGCAGCAGCTGCCAATGGGCTCTTGTAAAAGGAATCTAAAGGTACAGGGGGGGACTTTTGTTCGGTTGCGAGCCCCCAGATCCCCCATTCCACGCCGATAAATGTGCACCCCAAATCGTTGCTTGGCTCGACCCCAAATCCAAAAGCATTGACCAATCAGATATCCTTGTTTGGGGGTGGAGGGGGGGCATGGGAAGGAGGTAGGTACCTACACACACGAGGTGGATTTACGGTCGGGGTGATTTGACCCCTAGGAAAAATGCTGAACTTTTTTTTATTTTCCACACGTGATAAAATTTGAAAATTTTGAATTCATATTTGCAATTGGAGACTCTAAATTGGGTAGGGAAGGTGTGCAAGGTGAATTAATCAAGCACAAAATAGGGGGCCTTTTAACCCTTTTTTTTTACTTGCACCCTTTGAATGACTTGGAGTGGGGCCAATTCACCTTCATTGATTTGATTACAACATAAGTGCAATTATTCATCCTCCAAATTTCGTGCGGAAAATGCAGGTCTTGTATAGTAGTTTGACTTCCAATGAGTGCTTTGCATTTTTGTAAGCCAATGATTCACATTGTAGCAAAAGGGATGATTTCTACTATCACCGACTCGTCTGTTAAGAGTTGAGAGCATGTAAAAATCTTGCATCCGATTTGCAAGGTGAATTAGCATTTGGGCTTGAAAAACAAGCTCGTGCCAATTAACAAGTGTGGCTTGAAAACGGCATGTCTCAATTGATTGGTGGCACTTTATTTGGCAAGATTGCAATAAAGGTGGTTTATCCTCTCTTTCAAGCATCACCACTAGGCCTACTAATGATGCACTAAAGAGATTGATTGAGAAGATCGATTGGAAAGGTTGATTGAGAAGGTCGAGGAATTCATGGGGACACAGCCTCTATGACTAGCATAGTAACCAAAATGCTTCAATTATTGTACCAATAAGTTGGCATTTGTTGTTTTCAACAGTGAACAATGAAGCCATCTGTTGGACGCTTTTGGTCCTCACCATCCTTTGAAGGCATCAATGACCAATTGTATCCTTCTTCGTGGGTCATGGGGTGGTACCTACAAAGTCGATTGAGAAGGTCGATTGATTGTGATTGAGAAGGTCAATTGATTGAGAAGGTCAACTGATTGTGATTGAGAAGGTTGGTTGATTGAGAAGGTCGAGTAATTCATGGGGACACGGCCTCTATGACTAGCGTAGTGACCAAAATGCTTTACTCATTGAACCAATAAGTTGGCATTTGTTGTTTTCAACAATGAACAATGAAATCATATGTTGGACGCTTTTGGTCCTCAGCATCCTTGAAAGGCATCAATGACCAATCCTATCTTTTTTCGTGGGTCATGCGGTGGTACCTACAAGTCAATTGAGAAGGTCGACTGATTGTGATTGAGAAGGTCGAGATTGAGAAGGTCGACTGATTGTGATTGAGAAGGTCGACTGATTGCGATTGAGAAGGTCGGCTCATTGAGAAGGTCAATCAAAGAGGTTGATTGAGAAGGTTGAGTAACCGTGAAGGATATAGCCTCCATGACTATTGTAGTCACCAAAAGTCTCTAATTATTGGACCAATAAGTTGACATTCGTTGTTTTCTACAGTGAACAATGAAGTCATCTCTTGGACACTTGTGGTCCCAACATCCTATCTTATAAAGGCATCCGAATGACCAATCGTATCTTTATTCGAGACTTATGCCAAGATACCTTAAGGTTGATTGAGGAGGTCGACTATGAAGGTTGATTGAGAAGGTTGATTAGAAAGGTTGATTGAGAAGGTTGATTAGAAAGGTTGATTGAAAAAGTCGATTAACCGGGAAGGACACAGTGTCCTTGACTAATGTAGTAACCAAATGGCTTTAATTATTGGACCAACAAGTCGGCATTCGTTGTTTTCTATAGTGAACAATAAATCCATTTGTTTGACTTTTTTTATCCTCATTATCCTTCAAAGGCATGTGAATGACCGATCCTATCTTTATTTGTGGGTCATGCGAAGATACTTTCAAGGTCAATTGAGAAGGTCGACTATGAAGGTTGATTGAGGAGGTCGATTAGAAAGGTTGATTGAGAAGGTCGAGTAATCAGGAAGGGCACAACCTTCACTCCATTACTAGCGTAGTCACCAAATGGTTCTAATTATCGGACCACTAAATGGGCATTTGTTGTTTTCAAAAATGAACAATGAAGTCCTAAGCATCCTTCAAAAGCATCAACGACCAATCATATCCTTGTTTTTAGGTCATGTTTGCAAGGTTGATTGAGAAGCTCACCTAAGAAGGTCAATTATCCCTTGAAGGAAGTGGCCCCCATGACAAGTGCAATCACCAAAATGCTCCAATAATTAAACTTTCTARAGTGCCTAAAATCTCAGATTTTTTCAAACCAATTTTTTTGACCTAGAATCAATATTAGGTTTAAATAAGGTCCTTCAAATGCTCATTTCTTGGATACGACATTTTGAGAGTTCTATATTGTCAATAGTGAATATTACCTTTGCACTCCATGATGTTTGTCATACTTTTGCAATTAAATAGTATTCTATTTGTAAACTATAAGAAAATTGTAGCCTTTTCACTATTTTAAGGTAAGATTTGCAAAATACAAACAAGTGCCCCAAATAAGGCTCAATTAATCTAGGTAACAAAATGTTCGACACTAGGAGTCTAGAAAATTGGTGTTGATTTGAAATATTTTATAGCTAATCTTTGAGCTTTTGTAACTTTAATACACAATATTCAAATGTTACTTTTTGAAACACCAAATTTTAATTGCAATAGGTCTATGTACGCCCAAAATAAATCATCCTCATTTGTGTAAAATCATAAATATTAGGGTATTTCGCTTCAAAATGGCTCACCATTGCTAGAAATGTATTGTGGATGGATTGCATTTTGAAAACAACTCAATTGTCTAGGTTTAATAGAAATGAGCAAAACCCGTCTTGAATAACATTGAAATGACGACTTTTTAAAGGTAGAATTCTTATTGCTTCTATTAGTGATTCTATATTCACAAGCAATGTATAAAACAAATGGTATTGAAATCAACATTGAAATCTACATTCAAGAGATAAATTTGACACATCTATTCAATTAAATTTCAATTGGATGACTTAGTATAATATAATATATTCACATTTTGGCAGTCTCTATCAAATCGAGTAAAGGCCATATTTGTTATATTGAGACTTTTTGCAAATTTTGAGACAATGCTAGTTATTGAAAAATTCATTTAAAAAATAATAATTGAAACCAAAAATAAATAATGCTCAAATAGTGCTCGTAAAGTGAAATTCTAAAAGTTGGTGTTGTTACCTACTTATAAAAGTATACTTGTAAAGAGATAAAGCGGTTTATCTTTGAGTCAAAGATAAAAACGAGACTCCCAAAAGTCTCAATATAACGAATATGGCCTTAGTATCAAATAATTATTTAATCTACCTAAACTAAGAGTATTTTGCCTACTTTTCAGTATTTTTTTTAATGTGCATACGATTTCTATTATCTCTAGAAAAAATTTCAAAAAATTTGGCATTCATTTTTAGAATTATATTGTATTAAAACTAATAGCCGGCTAGCCGGGTATAATAGTACAAATCCAACATGGGCTAAAATGTTTTTGTATTCYGTTCAATGCAATTTTTATTAGCTATAGTAGAAATTTAGCACAAAATCATTTTAGCCCATGGTRGAATCGTWGTAGTGAAGTTTCTTTAAAAATTTGAGGATTGTTATGTTTTTGACATTTGACGTTGTTTTATGAAATTATTGCTTTGATGATACGTTTTTTCTTGTCAATTTTTTTTCAAGATATTTTTTTCCCCCTAARTTCTAATATTATMAATTTCAAAAATGCTTGTAATCATTTCAACAACTACTTGAAGAAAATAGTGGACAAAGTTCACGGAAGAAATTTCTATTTGATGGTAATTTCAACTCAATTGGGGAAGTGTTGAAAGGGCATCCCAATCATAACATTGTCAATAGAAAGTGTTCTAACAAAATYGAAACGTTCCAAAGAAAGTACTAAAAMWATTTGTTTCCAAAAAATAAATCCATGAATTGTTTAATTATCCYTAGAACTACTTCATCACATCCTATGTTGCTTAAGTGATATGATTTTAGTATTGRGACAGTTTCAAGAATCTTTGTAGTTTCAATTATTTTAGAATAATGAAGGAAAACTTGAAAATCTTTCAACCATCRAAGAACCAAARACATTTATAAAAAAGAAKTTTGTTCARAATTTCATTGRTGATAATAAGTAGCAGTTAAGAAWRACYGTAAAATATATGCAACTTTTGTAGACATTAGAATGATGCTACTRTGCCTCCATTGAAGTGTTTTCTATTTTAGAAATGAATGTTCCCAAAATATCTAGCCTTGGGGTACGTAGCAATCTTGGACTAAAAAACAACCCGTGTATATAAATGCATTGAGAATTTATTTTTCCTTACTCAAATTAACAAAACATCTATAAGATCATGAACAAGATCCAAAGTTKCATCATGATCCAATACTTTAAATCCAATTAAAGATGATAAYKGTAAAAAAGAGTTGTCTAAAAATGAGAAATGGTCTTAAATTCAAAAGTCTTTTAGAGGGAATGTCAAAAAAATGAATTATTTTGAGTTCAAAAACTGAAGTTTATAATTAATCTAACAATTTTAAAGGATTTAGAGCCATGGGAGAAGAGATCTTGTATTTTAAGTGAAAAGGTTTTTTAGGCCAAATTTATTTAATGAAAAAGAGATAAAAACTTCATGTTCCATAAATTGTGCTACCTTTGGTTGTGCGTAAATATTTTGTAGACCATATCAATTGGCAATCTTCCATTGTGTTTARGACAAACCAATGGATGTTTTTCATTCTACTTTTTCTTTAGAATTTCTTTAAGAAAATTCAGTATCTTGATGAAGCAATTTGGGCCCTACTATAATGTCAAGATGAGTATTCTTTATCCAAGAATATTCATGGCATCTTCAAAGAGCCTTCAAATTAGTTTTGTTTGGAAAATACGGAATATAACTAGAATGGTAGTTTTTTTTTTGAAAGTTCACATATTACCAATGAGAGAGAAAGTTAGAACAACATTCAAATTGACATTTAGAAGTTGTGAAAATCAAGTTGTAATAACTTTAGACTTGGAGTTTTTAATTTCTTTCATCATAACCTCAATGAACCCCATTTCTAGACAAATGAGTATGAAATTTGTAGGATCCAATATGGTTGGTTTTGACTTTTTACTCTTCATGTTTGAAAATGTGTACAAATTTGAGAGAGTTTTTTATTTTTCAAATTTTCAAATAAAAAAATACAAAATTTTCTTTGGATTTCAAATAAACTTTTTTTAGGGGTAAAAATCCTTCATTTATCTTTTTGTAAATTATATTCTCCAAAAGCTGCCTTTTTTGCCTATGAAGTTAATCATCCTAAATTGTTATAATCTAAAAATCTAACGGTCAAAATTGTCTACAATTAATTCTATGCATACTATATAAAGTAGTTTTTACTTTTGTATGGTTAAAACTAAAAAATTTAAGCACATCTATGTGCAAAAAAATATCAAAGTGGTACAATTCATTGAAATCGTCCATTGTCAAAACGTGTTAGTCCTTGAGGGGTTAAAGGGTTAACTGTATAAGATTTGGTGGAAATCGATCTCTACCATCCACATGCTCTGTTTTATCACTCCCGCTATACATTTGCATTAATTTTTGTGCACATCACTTCACAGACTCCAGGTACAAATAAACAAAATCCACACTGGGCAATGTAATGACAGTCTCATCCTATTTTCACCTTTGTGGAGCATAGAAGAAAAAATCTTTCAAACTTGCAAAATACAAGTTCCTATGGTTTGAATGTGCCATAAAATGATAAATGTCTCATGGACTAAAATAGGCACTTGTGTTAGATAACAATTTCAGAGCTTGAACTGTTGTTTACAATGTGCACCTGTGTGTCAGAAGTGATCACACTTCTAGAGCACAAATTGTTGATTACAGTGTGCACCTTTGTGTTAGATATCACTTCTAGAGCCTAGATTTTTGATTATAATGTGCACTTGGGTTAGATGACACTTTCAAAGCTTGATTTGTTTTAGCACTACGTACCTTACAAGTCCCCATGACTTTTTTGAGAGTATTGTTGTCCCCTTAATCTATGTTGATAGTTCTTGCCACATTGATTGATGCAACATCAATTCTGATTTTTAAAGTAAGAAATCCTATTTGCGCCATGTGACTATTAATTTGTGCTACTTCATGGCCTRTGTRGAAGACAATTGAAAGTTTAAAAATGTACATTACTAAAACATAGTGGTGCAATWAGGATGACTTTTAAATTGGGGTGCAAACAAGGTCCCCTACTTTGGTTAGTCATTTAAGACCCCTTCCTCACATTCTACCAAGGCAACATTGCATTATCTTAAACTACAAGTGGTGCACTTGAGCATCTCTTAGAGTGCGAATAAGTTGAAATTTTGGCTTTATATCACAAATTGTGATATTTTAGAACAATTATTGTACTAGTAGAAAACATGCCTCACATATACAAACTTGGTTCATTAAGATCCATACTCGGTCTAAATCATTATTTTATGGTGAGTTAAACCAAGTGTACTAAACATTAATCTATACAATCAAGTTTTCGATTGATGTCTTAACATGTATTGAAAGGATGATGCTTGATAATTAGAGCATGGATGCTAAAGTGGCAATATTATGATCCAAAGGAAGAAATTGCTCTTTGGTGGAGAGTTTGGTGGGGTGGGGTGAGGTGGGGTGGGGGTGGGGCGGGGTGAGGTGGGGTGGGGGTGGGGCAAAGGATTATCCAACTTTTGTTGTTATGGAGACTCCACAATTCTTGTTGCCATGTCCTATGTTATTGGGTGAAGACGATTTGAAATAAGCATCAAGGAGGTCTTGGGGCAACAAGCTACACAACCCAAGCAAATAAGAAAGACCACACGAGCAACATCAATGTAGATCTTTTAGCACAAAATCGTGGAATTGTAGCTTGGCGCCCCAAGATCTCCTTTTTATTAGCGAACAAAGTTCCAAAAGAATATCCCAAGGCGTAATGCACGGAGGGCTTCTTTGAGAATGGCAAGGAATTTATAGTCTTGGTCCAATGTCAAGACCTAAAGCAATTTTTTCTTCCAAATTTTTGTGCACAAGCCCTTCTTGTGGGGGATTTTTGTGTGTGGGTCAAACTGTCAAATCCAGGAATTTTGGCAGCGTAGCCATTGTAGCCCCTTGAAGTTCAAAGGGGAAATTTTGCAACTGATCTCCTTCCCATTCACCTGCCGGGAATGTGGCATCAAAGATGGGAAAAGTGTGGAGCAGATCTTCACGGAGCTCCATTGATGGTGTGCTTGGGCTTGAATGCAGGCACCATAATGATCAAAATCAATTTTGTCAAATTGGAAAAACTCCACAACTTTGACCCTTTTTAGAGCATGCAACTTGAAACTTAAATTGACCCATAAACTCTGGGTTTCCAAAAACAAAAACAAACAAAAAACTTAAATTGACCCCCATCTTAGTTTTTAAAGCTTTGTGCAGACAAATGCCATAATTTATGGTCCCCAGAGCGGCGTCAATTTCACAAATCATCTGGGTCTCTTAAATTATTTACACTGGGGACTTCCTGTACTTCTGAAGAATTACCAATAAATGTGTAGACTTCGTAGTAGGCTTGAGCTTTGAAAATAGGTATGCACGTTGTTTAGCTTAATCAAATAAATTCTTTAATGTATGCCTTACTAGCAACTAAATTATAACAGCAAAATGTACTTTTGTTGAAATCTCATGCAATAAGCAAGTCTACAAGCAAGCTACACTGATTCGAATATAACTCCTACAATTGCATAATTGTGTCGGAGTTTCTGATATACATTTTGTGTACAACTCACCGCAAATCTACATAGGTGTCGATTTGGTTCAACCTTCATTTGCAACTTGGGAGGGAGGTCACAATATTATTTTACAATGAAATGAAGTTCAGACTTCATGCAATCAATGACAGTTAACATCTGAACTGGTCTACAATTACATTATGGCTATGCACCTAAAACCCAAAGAGCAGGCTAAGCACCCTACGTTGCTATAAACACTGCGCAATATGCGGAAAAATTCAGATTCAAGGAGTGTGTTACTGGTGCTGTTTACATATTTCTTATCACCGATGGTAAACAATCTCGACCCCGTTTCCTACCGTGTGTGCAACACCTAATTGCTACAACAGTAGAGCAAAGTGATACAACAAATACATCAACGAAAAACTGAGTGGCCAAGGGCACTGGCCTAGATCAAAGAGAAGTTCCCAGGATAAGCCATACCTGTACCGCCAGTAGCTTCTGTTGTCGGAAAGATAAAGTCGGAAGTGAAAGTTTGGGTTACTTCTTACTAAAATTTCTGAACAATCATCTACGGTACGAAAGTTTGAACACAAAAATCACCAAGAGGAAGAGGATCGAAATGACAATACATGACAAGGAAAAAATTTGACAGTGTAATAACAGTAAACTTTTTACACAATGATTCTCCGAATTGTCTTAAAGAGAAGGATATCTTTCTCACTCATCTGCTAGTCAAAAATTCTGATTCTGCCATGTCAAAGGTTTCCTGGCTGTCATAAGTTAAGGCTGACAGAAAACACAGACACCATGCCGCATCGATGCGAGTGCCCAAGCCCAAGATCAAATCCAAGGACCTCGAACGTTTCCATCCAATCATCCAGCAGATGCGTTTTTGCCACTAGGCGTTCATAACCCTCCACCACCATCACCGCTAGGTACACAACCTTCTGGCGAGGCAAATTGCGTATCTGGAATGCGCAAAAAAGCAAGCCGTAGRCTCTTCAACAAAATTTAGAGCAGGTAATACTTGCCCTGGCCAGACAATACAAGATTCTGTGAACCCAGTACTTTGCACCCTCTTGTTCTCAAGAGGTCCTGATTGTAAGCCACACTAATAGGACGAGTGGTATCACCACCGTCCACGACCACCTCGGCGGCCGCCTCCTCCTCTTCCACCCCTGCCTCCACCGCCTCTGCCTCCAAAACGACCTCCTCCGCCTCCTCTACCACCTCTGTGGTCACCTCTACCACCACCCCGGCCACCACCATTCTGCTGCTGCTGCTCTCTATGGTGCCTGCCTTTTTGACCTGGGAAAAGCTTCTCCAGGTTTAATTCTCCATTTTTCCTGTATAGACTCGCCGGCAGGGGCATCAAGGCGTCGCAACATTTCCTGTAGCTGAAGTCATCTTCAGAACCGTCCTTGTGAATCAGGTAGAAGCACCTGCTCTGCCATTTTGGATGCAAGCGTACTTGAAAGGCAGCAATTCCGTCTGCTACCTTCTGTGGATTTCCTTGACTGACGAGCTCGCTGAGAACCAAAAACTCGTACTGAAATACAAAAAATCAAAACACTATACATTAGTTTCAATACCCCCCTTAATTTCCAATTGAGAACCAGTTCAATGCAAATTTCGAATGGTTGAAAGCAAAGGATGGCTGAATACATCACCCCTACAGGACCAAGAAGCCCAAATAGGGCCTCATGAATCTTTAGAAGGTCATTAAGGGACTTACTTTGAGTCGATTTCATTTTTTTCTCACCAAAACACGCGATATTCTTCACTGACATTAACTTAAACCCCATTAAAATTCTATTATTTTCACAGTATGATGAATCGAACCGGACAGATTTAAACGATTGATACTTGGTTCTTTCGCGGATAAACCCTAACCCTAAAGCAAGTGGAAAGGAGTCAAGCCTAAAAAAAATTCACTAGGAGATCAGTTGCTACGCCAYATCACCCTTCCAGTATAAAGACAACGATTTTCCGACATTGTAACTATCCGGGGAATAAATTAGCTCTGTCCAATCGTACAATAGGTTGGAAAAATCTCCAAGAGCTGAAGACTCTGAGCTCATGAAAAGTACAATCTCCTTGCAATTTGGGCTGCACACAGTAATCTGCATTGAACACCGTCCAGTCTCCTCAGCAATTCAGAGAGGATATACACAACATACCTTATTAAGGTTTTGATTGAGGTTCCAGTCATGGAGCAGATTATAAAAGTAGCTGAACATCTCCACCGGCGTGGTAAAAACCTTCGGCCCGAGCTTCTTCGGCTCCACAACTTTCTCTTCCTCCTCCGATTTCAATTTCTTCGTGGCCTCCTCCTCCTCCTCCTCTTCCTCTCCCTCCCGCACACGCTTCTTCTCCCCTTTCTCCCCATCTGTCTCCGTCGTATCCTCCACCGACAAAACCTCGCTGACCTTCACCGTCACCACCTCAGTCACCACCTCAGTCACCACCTCCACCTCCTCTACCACCGTCACCTTCTCCTCACTCAAAACCCTAACTTCATCATCGTCACCATCTCCCCCCTTCAGGACCGCAGGGTTTTGCGTCTCCTCCTCCACGGGAAACGCAATGATGGTTTCATCCGGCGGCACGTCGTCAATTGGCATTTCACTCGGGACCGTCACAGGGTGAATTCCGGCACTGGTCGCCATCCCTCCCCGCGGCGGACCTTGCGCCACACGTTCCACAAACTGAAACTCTACGTCCTCTTCTTCTTCACTACTACTCCCGACCACAATGACATCCTCTGAAGGCTCAGTAACAACGGCGAAGGGCGTTGTGTCGATGCCCTCAAAGCCTTCAAAGCCTTCCACCACCGGAAGCTCCTCCACTACCACTTCGCGCAGCACTAATATATCCTCAGGGGAAATGTCGTCGGGTCCGATAGCTTCGTCGTCTCCAGGAACGGTAACAACAGGCAAAGAATCCGCCATAGCCCGGGGGTCTTGTCACGTCTGGCGCGCACAGAAAAGTAACAGGGCAAGGAGACGAACGCAGTGTGAACCCTAATCTGAGACAGTGGGAGCGGTCCGATTGGGAGGGATCTGACGGTAGGAAGGGGCAGAAAACCCTAATTCTGGCGCTTCCTTATGGGAGCTGTGGACAGTCCGATCGAGAGAGATCTGACGGTTGGAGCGTGGTGACGTGTGTTTGCCAAATATGGTGAATAAGTCAAAAGCTAAGTGAGATGCTTTGGAAAGGTCAACCCTTGAAATTATAGAATCATTTACTAGTAAGGTAGAACCACCCATAACCGATCACTTAAGCAATTTTAGACATGATTTGATGTAGTGCAACACAAAGCAATATTTTTAGAGGTGCAATGATAGAAATGCTAGGGATTGCAAAACTTTGGTAGTTTTATTGCTTGAATTGAAATTATTATGACTTTTTGAAGGCAAAAAGTGCACTCGACCCATTGCCAATCTTTAGACTTTTTCAATTCCGATCACTCAAAAAATTACTTTTCCACTAACTCCTTCCTACTTCTTGCTCACTAAGTTGGAACATATGTCATGAACTTTTAATCCCAACCTTGAAAAGATGAAAAAAAAACATTCTAACCTTGGTTGGAAATTAGTCAATCTACGATTGGCTATGGGGCACTAGTTGGTAATGGGTGGTTCTACCTTAATCTTCTTGTTTGTGAGATTTGCAGATGAGATTTGTTTGGTACATTAGGGTTGTTAGTTGGATTTATTCCTAGCAATAAAACCTACACTAAAATAGAAACACCCAAAAGCGTCCTTCTATGCATTCATGCACAATTGATTTTTCATGAAGTGTCTCCATACTTCTATTAAAGTGTCTTTGAAAAGAGTCATTAACCCTTAAATGTTCGAGACATCAAATTTTGGTGTCGACAATACTTTGAGGTTAAATAAAACTTGATCAAGTTGCTATTTTTAGTAGCTTATATTTTTGAAAAATTAATTTTGAAGTTTAGGGGAGGCAACCTATTTCTAATCAAATAAGCAATTATACATATTTGGAGTGCAAGTTTTTTGAATGTAAAATTTTTCCCATGCATAGCAATAGAGTTTGGAAGGATTGCATATTTTTTCAAAATTTTATCGCACAAAACAAAATTACTAGTAATTTTTTAGAAGAAGATTCTTTTCAATCTATAATGGTGATATAGACCTTTCTATTTCTGACTATAGGCTAATTGAAAAATTGACCAAGGGCTGATAGCAATATTGAGAGCCTTGAAACCAATCATAATGAGCCACAATTATTCTAAGAAATGCGCCATAACTTAAGTTTGTGGAAAGACAATACTCTATTTTGATTGAAAATGGGGGAGGGATCGGAAATGGGTTGCCTCTTCTAGTTTTAGCATCAAAAATCCAATTTTGAAAATGATTGATTTTGATTTTCTTGTCCAAGATTTTGTATAAGGGTGTCCATTGCAATCTTGACTTTCCATAGTGATCATGAGAGCTTGTGGAAATGAATCTCAAATACACTAGATCTTGGAGAAAAAATCCCATTAGAAATTCATTTAAAAAAATTCTAGAGTAAATTTTGAGAAGTTATAAATTAATTGGAGTTTTTTCATGTTAGACCCTTCAACCCCTTTTCTTTTGGTGACCAAATTTTTTGATTTGACATGTAAAAAGAGGATTGAAAGACTTCAAAGCACTTTTGCAATTTTAACACCCTCATGATTATAGTCTTTCGATCCATAAGTGATATTATTGTGTTTTCTTTTCCTATGTAATTTCTAACATATCTAGGTTGAATTTGTATGGTTACAATATTATAAAAATTGATACAACTTATCAAAATGTTGGTTTTTTGTTCAATTTACAGCAAATTTTCTTGAAGGTCCAAAAAGGCCTTGGGCATTTAGCGGTAAAGTGTCTCCTTACTTAATTGCGATTAATTGACTGATGATTTTGTGAGATTTCAACTTTAGATTAAGCTATATGATAGTATTAGTAGTCTAGAGAGTTTTCACTTTGAAAATTCATAGAAATTACACGCCATATCCAAAAATTCTATTTCTTTTTTGAAAATTCATGATTTTTAATTGCTAATATTACAAAAATATTATTTTTAAGAAAGTGTGCCTCCACCTATGTTGTATTTCTTATATTGATAATTTTAGGTTTTCTAGCCTTACCAAAGCACATATTTTTTCAAAAGGTCAAACTGAGCTTGGAAATGTCATTTGCCCAAATGAGAATGACTCATTTTAATTATTGTTCCTTTGCTCTACGTGGGATTTGAAGGCATTAGAAGAATGCAAGTTATCTTGAGTTTTGGGGCTATGGTAGCTCGCCGGATCAAAGATCTGACATGATCAAGTAGTTAACTAATTTCTTTCAAATTTAAATTCTTTTAATTTAAATTTTTTTAAATTTAAAAAATTTAAATTTAAATTTTTTTCGAGAATTAAAAAAAATGAGGCTTTGTAATAATTAATTTTAAAAATATATTTTTATTTTTTAAATTCAAAAATTCTAACAACAATGATTGGTTTGCAGTTTTTGAATAGCAAGGGAAACAGCAAGGGAAATAGCAAGGGGAACAACCCTGAAAATGGACCTCCCTTGCCCTCAAATCTCATATAATTGTTATTGCACATGTTTAAATGTATCAAATTCACAATTTTCCCTCAAAAAAATTACAATGAAAAAAATATTTCATATGCATTTTGATAAACTTGATTATTGAAAAAAGAAACTCTATAGGTGGTCAAAGACAAAACAGACAACTYTRTATTGTAAACTAYAGRRGAAGATTTTATCCTGAAAAAGTTAAAAGTAAACAAAGTTTACTTTTATCAAAATATTCCATCAAATTTTTAGAATTTTTTAATTATCCTTTACATGAATGATCATTTTGGGGCTTTTCCTTTTTTAACACGATTGTTTTGTCAAATCCAACACCTATTACAATGTCTACGACGTCTAGTAGACCCCTCGGTCCACCTAATCGGTAGATTTTAAGAATATGCCCAAACTTTTTGGGAATATTCAAGAACATATATAAAATGTCCAAACATATTCTATGAGCATCTATAGCATACTTGAAACATGTTCAATAGAACAATGTTTGATGAACATCTTACAAGACAAACATAAACCCAAAAGTGTTTGACAAGTTTTTATTGCCTTTTAACCCCTAAATGCCTAAGCCATTCCAAGGATGTTTTTCCTATGAAAGAAGAGCATGAGCGTATAGTTGTCCTCAATGAAGCAAACTTTCTTTTTTTCAAAATCTGACCGTATAGATGTTTAGAGAGCTTGCTTATTAGTATATTTACCAATTTTGAGTCTGAAATTGTAAAAGAGTTGTGAGATTATAACAAAAGAAATGTATATTTTCTATTTTTAGTATGCTGTCTTTCACCACAATGTTTTAGAAATTTGCAAATAAAAGTTTTTTGGAATTGGAGGTGCCATGAACAACTACAAATAGCGCTAGCACACTAAAATGCACTGTTAAAAAACTTAATTTTACATGAAAAGCTATCAAACTCATTACACAATCCACCTTGCAATTGTTGTAATGCAATTTTTTATTATAAAATAATAGAGATTCCAAATAACTCCAAATTAGTACTTGGATATTTAAATTTTCAATGGTGAAAATCATGAAAACACTTTTCTCTTTCTATTGGAACCATTTTCAAAGCAAATGGATTTGTATAATTTTTTAGATCTCAAATCAAGTGAAATTGGCAAACTTTGCTCAAAGCCGGGAAATGAAGTAAAATTTGCAAGCTTTGCTCTTCACTAATGGTATATATGTGTGTTTGATGACCTCTTAAAAATCAAATATTCATTTTTTTCAGTGAAAAAAGGAAAGATTCCAATAGATAACCTTTAAAACTGCTCGAATAAAAATTTAAATTGAACAAAATTTTTAATCGGGCACAGGAATTTAACTGCCCACACCAAAATGAGCCTGAAATTTTAGATCAATCATATATGGTCGCCCAAGCAGTAAAGGGTTAAATGAACAAGAAATAGTTCAAACATCATTTTCTTACAATCCATAAAGTATCGCCTACTTAAATTAAAATGGGGATTATATTTCTTTTGGATTTGCCAATCTATTGCCATTACAACAACTTTAATTATTCAATCAAAACCTTCTCAACAAATCGCTCAAACTAATGAAAATATGATAATTTATAAATTCTTTTGATTCATATAGAAGGCTGCATCTTTTGAGGGGATAGGATAGTGAATGTGGGATTGTGGGTAGTGAAAGATTTTTAACTCCCAAGTGGTCAACCACCAATCAGGTGAATGATGAATGTTGTGAAAAGTGCACTTCGTTCAATTAATATTCATTAAAGAATCCTAAAACAAGTCTTACATGATATATTAATGGATAAAAGATAAATTTCTCTACTTGAATCAAAGACTAGTATACATTTTGGAGGGGTTTGAATTAATTTTTCATGATTTTTCAAAAATTCATCTTATTATTTTTAGTTTGAGCAATTGGATCTCATATAGAATCGTTTAATATTAATAGAATTTGTTTCACTTGTATTCAAATGTCATTTTTTAACTTCATTTTTTAACTTCATTTAATATCTAATAAAAAAATGAGAACTCTGAAAAATAAAATAATACATACTAGTTGTTTGGTAAAGTCTCTTTAATTTAGGTGATTATAGGAAATTGTGCCTAATTGTGATCCCTTTGTAAAATTTGATTGAATAGATTCTTTCCTAAAATGTATTGCTTCTATTCATGAGAGTCTAGGATTGTTTTCACATACACCTTTATCCCTTTTCCATGACTATGATTTCACTGAATATCCTCCAAATCTACCATTTTTGTTACAAATACCAAATTTTGAAAAAAATCCATTTTTTGACACATTTAACCACATGATCTTGTATTATGTTGACTTGAAAACATGTGGTAAAATTTCAAAAATTTCCATAGCATTCAAATGCATTAAAATTAGTTTATTGATCTCGCAAAAACAAAAAGCAGCTGCACTTCAGAAGCTCACTTTTCTATGAAAAAATATCCAAAATAGTGGTTCTTCTTTGGATTCTTTGTCCTAAACAAGTTGGCCACATGCTTAAAATATTTCAGGTCATTTGGAATTGTAAAACATATAGGAAGAAAATAGTAACTAGATAGTAGTAGAAAATGATTCAAAATACTAAATTGTTAAGAATTTAATAATGAAATTGAAAAATGCCAACTCCAATGGTTGCACTATTGTAATAAACAACCTACATCCTATGACTTTATTTTTTCCAAAATATTCAAAATTGAGTAGTCCTCTAGAAAGGAGTTTAACCTCTGAAAGTCCAAGGGGTTTGGACAAAACATAATTGTATTATAAAATATAACTTTTATAACTTTTTTGAATTTTGCATCAAAGGAGATGACGTGAAGCACAAAAAGTAAAAAATACGCATACGGTCAATATTACAAAAAAAGTATCTTTAGATTCTCTTCAAATGAATTTCAAAGTTATAACTTCAAAAATTTAGCAAAAATAACAATTTCTACCTTTAGCATTTGACCTTTTTTTTATTGGTCAAGATTATGGTTTCTATTGATTTGTGAAATATGCATAAGATCTAGTAATGAGAACATCAACAATTTCTCCAAATAGTAAATTTTCAACACTAAAGAATTCTAAACACTTTGTGTTATTTCTCTTATAATTTTGTTTGACCTTAGCAATCTTAGATTTGAACATAAATATTAAAAGACAACACAATGTTTTATTTTGTTTTTTAATGGTCACTCGAGCGCTTAAGGGTTAAAGTTTACTTAGAGTAGAGATTCCATAACTTACCACAAACAAATAATCCTCATAATTTTTGACTTTTTGATCAAAACGGAATGATTCAAGGCTTTCCATGTATATATAACTCTAGAAAACCAATTTCAGATTTTTGTTTTTGAAAAGAGTGATTTTTACTAAATTGTCTAGACTATCCATTTACAAAAAAAACAAACATATTATTTAGGCCATAACTTTTGACTCAAATTTTTATGTCATGAAATTTAGTGCATATGAAAGATATTCCTCATCCCCAACTTTTGTTAAATTTGGGCTAAAAATACAAAAATCTCTAGTCTCACATGTCTCTAGTCTACCCAAAACTACTATGTAGCCAAAAACAGATCTTGGTTCAACACTTTGAAAATTCATTTTTTTCATACAATGTCCTTACTACGCATATCAATAGAATATTGCATTGTTATTTTGAATTCCAATAAGATTCATCAAACAATGCCCAATTACTTATTTACACACAAATAGGGTGAAATTTCCTTATCTAAATTGCAATCATGTCATAATTTAAAAACATCTAAAAACAACAATTTTGTTGGTCCTACATTCCTGGTGATTGAAATTTTTTTAAATTACCTCACTACAAGAAAATGGGCAAAAATGTGACTGCAGAAAATGACTTCTTGGCCACAATGACTAAGGAATGACTTCTACTCCCTAATTGCACCATCGGTGTTTGAAGAACAATGTCGTAGTCATTTTGTAGTTACCCCTGCGACTGCAAGATGAGAACGGAGGTAGGTGTAGTGTTCATCCACGGTTTTCAGTTGACAGAGTTGTTAACAAAGTAAATGGAACAGATAAAGTTCAATCACAGTCATGAGAGTCCACTGAGAAATGACTGCCAGTGTAGTCTTATGACTGCAATTCACTTCAAAGTAACTATTAAATGACTTTAAAGACAATTGGTGACTTTTTTCGGTTGAAGACAAGTTAAAAGATGGTTGACGTGGTTGGTTGCTTAACTAGCTTTTCTTTTACTTCCACAAGTAGAAAATTGTCCTATTTGGGGGGCTCTTTCCACTCTTATTTTTTTTTTTGTTAATTATCTCTTTCTTTGGTTCCTCTTCCTCTATACCAAAATCTTATTTGCCTTTTGGGGAGTTGCTTTTGTATTTAGTTTCTTCCTATTCTTTTATGGCTTTCATTTTTCTTAATTTTTTCCTATACTAGAATTTTATTTGTTATTCTCAACATTTTTGAATTTTTTTCTCTTCCTACTTTTTTTTCTTCTTTACGGACGGACATGCTTTTTCCTTCTCTTTTATATCAAAGTTTGATTTAGTTTCTCTTCTTGTTATAAATCTTTTTATTTATTTTTTATTTTGACTTCTTCATTTATATTTTTTATTACTTGGAATTGTTGGAAATTCTTAAACTTTTGTAAATTATTTTTAATATTTCTCTCGTTTCTATACTTTTTTTAACCTTTATTTGTTTTCCAGTTGTTGTATTTTTTTTCTGACTTTTTTCAAATACAATTTTTTTCTTCATTTCTTCAAGTTTTTTTTTAATCTTTCCAATTTATCTACTTTTTATATATCTTTTTAATTTTTTTTACAATTTTTTTCAATAGAAGGCTTATTTTATCTTTTCTTTGAAATTATGCATTGACGGTGTTTTTTTCTCTTTGCTAGWATATACTATTTTCTTCCTAAAAGTCCACCATATGATTTATTTAAACTCCTATTAATATGTTAGCAATGACTTCTGGAAATTTGTGCCATGGTCATTCTACTACTTCTGAACACTTCATATAATTCAATTGAATTTCTAGAGGTCCCAACAAACATATCCTAAAGTATTCAAATGGGGCCTAGTGAAGTGGAAGTTGCATTATAGTATTGCAATGCAGTAATGATGCAAAAATGACTGCGTCATGTCTTCCACACTACTAGAGTCAAAAAGGACATATTAAGAATTTTCAAAGAAAACATCCTTTCCAAATCTTTTCTCAAATTTGTCTACAACTATTGATCTAAGGCTTAAAATCTAAAACAAATTGTTGGAGATTAAAGTGAGATTGATTTTTCAACTTTAACAGGTTCAAAGTTTTTAGAAAAGAATGAATCTACTATGCCTAAATGAGGTCTAAAATAATACTTGTAACACAATTCCTGCATTTTACATATCCCACATGGTTTGTCTTGCCTCCTACCACCCCACTAGTATAAAGGCTTGTCAATTCAGCTCTTCATATTCACAACTAAGTGGCTTGGAAGCCATGCAACACATTTTTTGAATATGGTGTATGGTGTATGGCATATGGTGAACTGTGTATGGTGAATTGTGTATGTTGAATGTATATGATGTATTATGTATGGTGTATGTATAATGTATACTGTATTTAGAAGAGTGACCTAAACCCTAAATCCGCATCCCTTCTGAATGACTACAGAATGACTTGCCAATCCATGTGAATTGTGTAAAAACTCCATCGCAACTTTTGAATGACTACATAATGACTTCCGACGTGGCTCTCCACGTCAGATGTTTCATGGGTCTATCATAACATTAAAATGACTTGTAAATGACTGGCTATCCACGTTAGATTTATAATGGGTCTGTTGTAACTTCAAAATGACTATAGAATGACTGGCCACGTGGTTGCTTCATAGCCATTTCCTTAAGCCAAACTTTCTTTATCGCTTGGTTAACCACTGATTTTTTCATTCATTTTCACATCCAAGTACTAAATGGATGGTGATAATACAATCGCAGTCATTTAGCTAAACGACTAAACAACAATGACTGCAGGGCCTTCCAATCATTTTCCAGTCACTTTGTCCACAATGACTGCATTTTAGTCGTTTTTGCCAGTCATTCTTTCTCTCCTTTTTTTGTAGTGCCTTTAGGGACTTGAAAATTCATTGGAACTTTAACCTAAATTGTTTTGTAATTTTTGACACTCAATGAATATTATATAAATTTTCGAAGTTTGAAGTATAGGCTACATATTCAAGACATCAGACCGGCTCCTCATATATCACAACCGAATGTACATATATCACACATCACATTAAAATCAGCCATTTTGTGCTAAAAATGCACCTCTCCATATTATCAGAAATTAACATATATAGAAGATGAAAATGAAAGCATTTCCTCTCATTTTTTACTACGAAGAAAAACTCATGAATGTAACTAAGATGAAATCACCCCAAACCATCTATACACCTACTCTAGATCAGCACTCTTCTATTGAAAGTGTCCCTCCAAGTGCAATGAAGTTGTTTACATGCTTAATTGTGATTGATTGACCATTGATTCATTCTAAATTTTGATAATATGACAAAGCTATGTAACAATTTCAATGAACTAAGGAGTTTTACTTTGAAATTCATAGTAATAATTATATATCTATCAAAATATTATATATGTGATTCATGATTTTTAATTGCTAATAGTACAATTTTTTTTTAGAAAAAGCACAATACTAAATTGCTTATTATGACAATTCAATTGGGTGTTTTCATTTCAAATCTAGATGGACATGGTCTCCCATGACCAAGATATTCACCACATTCATTCCAACTATTGGACCAATAAGTGCATCATTTATTTCTACAATTAACAATGAACTCATCCATCGACCCTTCTAGGTTTGCAATGTCCTTACAAGGTTAATTAATACCTTATAGAATCAAAACAACACCTTGAAAGCAATAGTGACAATTCCAAATCCAACACTTATTCTTTCATAAGCGCTATTTCATGACCCACATCTAGGCCAGTTCAACAACCAATTGTCCTCCAAAAGTATTGTTTCAAAGATAGCTAAGAATAAAAATATCTCAATGGGGTGTCTCTAACTTAGAGCATTTCCATTGGAGCCCATGATATTGCCTTCATAAGGGGTTTTCCACACCTTGATGAGTTTTGTTCCACCGTTCAAAGACTCGGATGTTTTTCAAAGCAAACATCAACAAAATTTCGTCACCACACTTTAAGTGGCAATGCCCTACATGTTTGACATGCACCACACATCTAACAAGAACTCCATCAAAGAAGACCATCAAAACTATCAACCACTCAAAGTTCCCAAAGAAATTTGAAATGCCTATATTGGGAGTCACGATYAGCACTTTGAAATCCGTACAACCACATTGGTATTCATTTTTCTACATKTKGTTGGTGGAATAGGACGTTAAACCCATCCTATGAAGTGAGCCCTACATGATGAAATTTGTATTTTGTGGGATAATTGTAAAAAGAGTCCCTAYTTTGTGCCAAGTTAATTCTATGCTTTTTACTCTTTCCAACCAATTTGGGGCTTTGATTGCAAATATGAATTCAATGTTTGCAAATATTTTATYTTGCATGTGTGGCAAATAAAAAMTTTGTGTGCTTTCCCTGAGAATAAATTTGCCTTGCAAGGCCCACTTCATAGRATGGGATTAATGTCCTCTTTGGGATTTTCATCATTGTAGGAACATGTCAAGTTTTTAAAACTAACATCATTTTGTTGTTAGCCRGTGAAGRTGTTTCCTTAAAKCAACTCCCAAATGCGACTATTAATTWYGGAAAGGCTRAACTTTTGGGTTTCCYTSCATCAACRYAAAAGACTTTTTGAATATCTTGGGCAAGACTACAAGGCTCCATCACGCCATTTTTTGGGGTTTTTTTTTGTCCCACGCTAGAGCTAATACAATGATTCAACCTTTTGATGATACAGGAATCATTTTCTTTTATGAAGTCATTGATGATGTAAAAGGGGTGAGATAAGGCCTTGTCAAGGGGGGTGTCGCCTGGATTGGCAGTTTTGAAAGAAGGGGAGACAGAATGGCAACTCTCCCGCAACGTTACTAATTTACTATGTGAAACGGCCTTCAGATTCCGTTCTCAGTTGACGTGGTGGGGCCTACCAAATGGACACGGTCATTTAACTGGCTTAGCAAAGCTAGTGCCGGTGCCGGGGTCTCAAGCGCCTAAGCCCAGCAAGACTCGGGATGGGGCACGCCACTGCATGACTTAGCAGTGATTTAAAAGGTCAGAATTCAGTCTGGCAGGGTTGTACAATACAACGAATTTTGAGCAGGTTGTGACTCACTGTGAGCTCACCCTGAACCCTGGAAGGACTGCCCAGTGCCCATGACTAATGATGGTAAATACTGTTACCCATACTAACTATTTTAGAAATGCTATAAGGTTTTACTCTTCATGAATATTTTTACAGAGTGCATGGATCCTAATAGTACCATAGTTGGGAAAACTTTGTACGTATAGTTGGTAAAAATATTCAGTAAGAGTAAAAACTTATGGCTCGTTTAAATCAATTAATGTAGGTAACACTATTTACCATCATTAGTGTATTGATTTCAAGTGTCAGTGTGCATCACTATGTTTGTTGTCATTTTGCAACTAAATATGAATGTGAATTTTCATATTTATTTTGCAGAGATGAAATCATATGTCTAAGATAAAACAACCCATTGTGGTCAGAATTTGGAGTTTGGCCTCACACTATTGCTGAAATTTTCAATTTTTTCTCACTTAAAGACAAGTGTCAGAAACAACAAGTGCAATTGAACAATATATTTTTTTGACAAAGTATTAATTTGCAAAGAATTATTGAAGTGTTCAGTGCATCATGGCCCCAAAGAGTCTGTAGACTACCCCATAACCAACAAAATTTGAATCCACAATGCTCATCTTACTACCTAATGTAGTCACAATATTTTCTAATATGGAAGGCCTAAAAAGCCAACTCTTACAATGAATTTCAAGCTAAAAAGTTGGAAGTTCCTATTCAGGTCACTATTCACTCCATTACTGTCATGTAAGACATTAGGGGTTGTCACACCTCCTCCGAGAAGCAAATTTCTTTGAAGTTGGAGAAATTTGAGAGAGAAAAGAAGAGCCAATGATGAGCCATTCTGAGTGAAGGAGGTGTGACACCCATTTTTGATTGTTTGGAGTGATTATCAAGGAATTTCTTACCTGCTAAGTTGGTAGGGAGCTCTGCAACTCACGTTTGTCCAACCAAACTAGATAATTCCTCGAGAATGTTTCTTCACATCCGGAGGAGAAGAAACAACACCCTCATTTCTCTAGGAAATCAAGTTACACCTGACACAAACTGCCAACCAAGAGTGGCCGTGTGTACTTTCTCAGAGAATTGCTCTAGTGCTGAAGGTGGTGTGACAACCCCTATTGGTTGTGGCCCAAATCTCACATACTGAAAACCTCCACAATGGGGTCATTCCTAAGTGACCACTATGGGTCATTTGACCGCAAGGGGTTGTTTTTCCATTCTACAAGTTATAAATTTTTTTGATTTTATGGGGGAAGATTTGAAGTCACTCTAAATTTCTAAAGAAAAAAATGAAGAAAACTCATATCAAATACAATATACACTCAAAAAATCTGGGGTTTTCACCGAAGATGTGTATTATAGTGTATAACATTATGGTATAAACCAAAGTAACTACGTCACTCTAATATTCACAAGTTTATGATTAAATTAGGCATTATAGTTACTTTGATTTATAACAAGTAACTGAAAAAAAATTGGATGAATTTTTTTTCCATCGTATAGTGTTACACAAAGTCATTCAACTGGACACTTATTTTGTAGTGGTTAAGCAATACTAGGGACTCCTTTTGCTCCACTAAATCTAGGAGTTGCTCTAATGTTTTCATTGAATGACTACCTCACAATGCATGAAGTGCATTGTAGAATAGAAGGAGTGAAGGAAAGCCCTAGAGGGTGTTATGCACATAAACGTTGAGCAAACATTTGACGTCCAATGAATGATAAGAAATTCTCTTGTGTAGGATAGAAGTGCAACTATTCATCCTCGGAATTAGGGGTAGAAAGGGGAGATCTTCTATAATTTTTTAATTTATGATGAGAGCTTTTGGATTTTTAATACCAATGATTTTTACGGTATCAAAATGGATGAATACCATTGTCACTAGTCCGTCCTTCAAGGGTTATAGTAAACTTGCCAATCACCACACACAAAAATCCAAATCCTTCTTCACATAAATATAGAGAATTACGTGTTTTGAAATTTGGTATGATTATTAAATGTCATGTTAAGATTCACCAACAAAAAACGGAATGCAAAAAGATTTTTTCCTACAAATTTTAGGAAGTAAAGGCAATGAAGTTGAAATCTAGTGATTTTTTTTTTTGCATCCCTTCATCACACAGTGTGCGGTCATTGGGCGGTGATACAAGATTTGGTTTCAATCACAATTGAATTGGTAGTTGCACTGCGAGATTAGTATTTGGTAATTGGAAGGTTTTGTTGTGTGGTTTTCAGAACTGTGTGGTAAATGGCTGGTTTACTATAAGGTTTGGACCGGTTGTGAGCAAACACAAATCATAGAAATCCTAATTAGTTAAAGACTTATGGGATTGCATGTTTCTATATAACATAACATTCTTAACTAGGTGTTATACCTCCCCCCAGGTGAAGGTATAATCCTCCGCTATATACTTGAGGGAGAATTTTAGTTATAATAGAAGTAATTTCATTGGCTAATATGGTTGTGAGAGAGTGGGTTGTGAGATTGGAGATGTCCTAATTGGTTGTTGGGGGGCCAAATTTTGAAGGAGCAAAAGGGACCCCCCAATGAGGGTTAAGAATGTTATGAAGTGCTCTGTTTTCATGATTATGGGGTAGCAAAATTTTGTTGCCAAATTCACAATAGAACATATTTCACCATTTAGTTACAGCCAAAAGATGTTGGCTATTTTTGTAAAGAAAAATTTCATTTATAATTTCATCAAAATCGCCAGATTATTGATATCATTTAACCCTTAAAGGACGGACCTATCACCACAGGGAAAGGTGGGGTGCAATATGTAGTGCTTGACTGAGGGGAAAAACACTGTTCACGCATATGTTAAGTTTTGGAAAAATTGTACAAACCAAAAACTAATGCTACCCATTCAAAAATTGCAGGAAGGGCAGCCTAGCACAAAACACTTTCATGTAAAAATCTTTACTATCTTCTTAGAATTAGGCCTATCTAAAAATATGGAAGCAATTAAAGACACTAAATTTGACTTTCTATCATGATTGACATATGTGTGGTCACTTTCACAAAAAAGAACAAATGAAAATTGGCAAGTATCCATTCACCAAGAGATGAGTTTTTTCTCATCCAAAGGACACAAAACGTCCACCTTGTCCTACAAGGGTTAAATCACCATAAAGTTTCTTGATTGTGTTTTCACTAGAATCTCTTCAAAACTGATGTATCTAGTACAAGTACCAAAATTTTGAATAAAAATATTATTGGACATATGTAACTAGAGGATCTTGTAACACACTACTTTGAAAAGATGTAGAATTTTTTTAGAGATTCACACCATGTGGGTTGCAAGATATTAGCATTTGAATTGACAAAAAAAAAATTTTGGCCTTGCAAAATATAGGGCAGGTGCACTTCATAAGGTCACCACTATAAGAAAGCCGCATTTTCTGTGACGTTAGAAGAAAATGTCAATGTCAGGTAAAATAAGATTGAGTCACATAAGCTTCGAACCACAAACTGAGGTTGGTGGGTGATGTTTTTGGGAACGTGAGGATGATATAGAGAAAACAGAGTGATGTCAGTGAGGATGTGCATGTTAACCCCTAAAGGTCTTTGACTATGCTTTCACCAAAAACGCTCCAAAACTACCATTTCTAGAAAGCTACTCCTTGGACACATGTTGTGTAAAAATTTCAAAGAAAAATAATGAAAACTCTATTTGTAGTGAGCTGCCCAAAATCGCTATGTTGCCAAAAAACGCAGTTTGGTCCTTTAGGGGTTAAGAAAGGCATTTTTGAAAAGTAAGCACCGTTTTATTGAACATCAATAACATCCCTTATTTGCCACATGTACTGTTGCTTGGCATTTCACTTTGGGTATCTTTTAGAATCGTTGAGCGGGCAGAGCCTAAAAGTTCTGCATACTCGGGAAGGTAGAGAGTAAGGGCAATTGGCCCCTCCAGACTGAGTCCAAAAAAACAATACGTAAAGCTGAAAAAGCTTCATAATTAGTAGATTCTTCATTGAAACTCTGATTCTCTTCAAAATTGGCGAGGAAGTTCAAGTTAGCAATCTATCCTTTAGATCAGGTTGTTTGTTTGTTTTGTTTTGTTTGTTACGTTGAGATCTCCCAAACTGTGTGTTCGCCGGTGGCGTGCTTGGTATCGTCGGAAAGCCCTCAGCGAGGAGGGGTGCACGGGCTTTGTTTCATGGCATTCTGACCTATGGTCTAAAAGTTATTGAATTTCAAAGTTTTTATGAATTAAAAAAAAAATTTACTTTTACTTCAATTTTACCTGTGGCAACAGCAGAGGGCATACTAGTTATTGTTTAAAGAAAAGCAGACTGCAAAAGAATAATGGACCCCATGAGGTCCGCAGTCTTTGCTAAAACTTTAAGAACTTTGCTTTAAATTCAACAGGAAATTGAAAATGCCTATAATTTATGATTAAACCCCTTAATGCGGAACGCCTAGTCCCTGAATGCCCAAGGCCCTCTTTGAACTTATAGTAAGGGTGATCACCTATTTCCGTCCACTTAAGCAATTCAGAATATATGCAGCATGCGGAAAGTTTTGGAAAAAAAATTCCAGTGTAGAGAAATAGAGTTTAGATGGATTTCATAATTTTAGAAATTTTTTCCCTCAAAAGCAAAATTATCATGAATTTTTTCCGTGAAGATTCTATTAGCCCCATTTCCAATAATTAGGCAAACCTATTTCCGATCATAGGATGGTCACGAAATCTGTAGGTGTGAATTAAAATTTGTAGGTGTGAATTAAAATTTGTAGGTGTAAATTAAAATTTGTAGGTGTAAATTGTTAACTTGAACAGTGCAACCATTGAGATTGGCATTTATTAATTCCATAAATTTATTGATTACATTTAAGTATCTTAGTCATTCTCTACTTCTTCCTACTTATTACTTTTTGCCTATATGTTGTACATTTTCAAATGATTTGAAGATTTGCAAGCATGTAACCAACTTGTCTTCAAGAATGAATCCAAAGAGTAACCACCATTTTCAACATTTTCTCATTCAAATGTGACCTTGTGAAGTGCAGCTTCATGTTTTTTAGCAGGTCCTAGAAACAAGTGTTTGTCAATTCAAACGCTAGTTTGTAGCAATGTATGTAGTGGAGAATTGTGAATTTTTTCACGCATCTTTACAAACTAGCATACTACTAGATCCTACGGTGACATGTATCAAAAAGAATTTTTTTCCCTTGTATTTTGGTATTGGTGTTATAAATGGCAATTTAGGAGCACTTTTGGTGGAAATTAACTCTAAACCATTTAGGGATTGAGATTCATTTCTAATGTGTCTGTTCTTTGTAGACCTAGTATATTTGAGGTTCATGTGAAAGAGCCATCAACACTATGGAGAGTCCAAATGTAATCGACAACCTTACATGAAATCTTGAAAACAGAAGTTCTCATCTATAATAATTTTGAACCTTGGATTTTTCATGGTACATGTATTCTCCATACATTATTAAAAAAGAATATAAAGTACTTGGTAGAGCAACTTGGATTTGTTTCATTATTTTCTAAAAGTGTGTCGGCACCTAAATTTAGTGGCTTGGATATTCAAGGCTTCCTTCACTTCTACAAATCACCTTAAATTACAGAATGCGAATGCTTTATCTTGCTATGTTGTATCATGTATATTTTTAGACTTTCTAAGTAAAAATAGATATGGTTGACATCACCTAAGAGAAGGGAAAATCACAACGTCATTTATGAATTGAATTATTATAATGTTTCATCATGATCATGAAAAAAATGATCATGTGAAAAATGCAAACTTCCATCTTCTTGCAATGTGAATTGCAATAACTTCCTAATCTAAAAATTCATTATTTCATGGCAAGACATGTGGAACCCAAGTCAGAATACGACTTCCTTTCTGCTACAATAAAAAGGCCTTATTTGCATCAAAAAGCACTATGAACATTGCATTCATATATTGCAAAGGACATGAACCTTCAATGAAACATTGCGGTGTTGAACCATTGGTTTTTCTTGAGAAATTGGGTAAGCATTTGGTGGAGGAATTTTAGAACTAAAAAAGCACGGTTCATGCACAAACATATGGTCTTTAATTCAATGAAGGATGTAAGTTCTTGTACACCTTCCTTAACTACATTTTGGTTACCTCTAATCTTCATAACTTGAAATTCATGCATTACTGATTCTAATTTCCAGTTTTTTGTTTAACTATTGAATAGTGAATTTATGATAATAGATTTAATTAACAAATTTGTGATTGTGACTTCATCATTGAATTATTCACGAGCATTAATATGAGATTTGAGATTAAGAGCTCTAACATTTTATTGAAAGTAATCTTATTTTCCCATGCCTCAATTCTTATAGCTAACATCCTCTTGCCAATTTTTAATTTTTGAAACGAATAAAATTGATTTCAAAAATGAAATTTGTAATAGTTTCCCACTGAATTGCAGAAATTCTTGGAGAAGCATGATTGTCCATTGTTTTTCGATCACTATTATAAATAGAATGTTTAGTGCTTCCAATGTACATACCAGCTATGGCTTTGACACATACAGTAATCATGGTCTCAATCTCTTTTCCTTGCTTTGTGTTCTCTATTGTCCCTCAAATAAGAGTATTATAACATTTAGTAACCCCACTCTATACTAAGCTTCCCCAAACAAAAACAAAAACATATAATTGTTTAATATCTTTCAAAATAATATCAGAAAATGACCACATTGACAGTAGCTAACAATGGCGTTTTGAATAATTTTAAAAGAAATTTGCATATGTGTACTATTCCATCATCTAGTATATTTTAAGGTAATTTGCACAGTTGTCACCAATTCTGAAAACCACCGTACTGAAAACCACCATTGCAATCGATGTTTGCATTTCCACCAGTTTTCTATAATTCATTAATTTGGAAATGTTGTACACCATAGTAAAGTTCACTTCCATCTTCCGTTCTTCTGAACTAAAAAAGAAGGTTTGATCGTGGCTTCACCTTTCCTAAGCCTCAAAATAGACACCAACAAATTATGTTGTCGTCATTTAAGGGTCACATAGTTAGCCATCAGCTAGAAGTCTAACAAATTATTGACGCTATGTAAGTGCACATGTCTTCACATGTACAATATTTATACATGTTAATTTCTAATCTGGAAAGCTCTCCCTATGTCCACATCCAATACGTGTATTCCATGAGGTGCATCACTGACAAACAGTGTCCCGCTTGTAACTCAACATTTATAAACTTATTGCAGCAAGGTCTCCAAAAATTAGAAAGCATCAGCAGCACATGCGATTTTCACATCTATTCTAAGCCTAACTCTGTGATCAAAAATTTGCAACAATGGTAAACTAAATAAGATTTTATAGAGAAGAGGACAAAGGGTCCAAGACATCACATGTAACAATAGTCTGTCACTAATGAAAATGAAATGTGTTGGAAATTCAGAGCCAAACTATGAGTAAGTTTCTGACAATTTCTTCTACAACTTCCCTACTACTGCACAATACTATGCACAATACAATGATTAAGAAACACTGGTTCTTAATATATATTAGCTGCGTGAGTTGTACATGCCTATGTACAAAGAAACCGCAACAAATTTCATTGGACTTCCGTGTGACGGGCTTCTCTAGCAATGCCACTAGCTTGTCACACTAGCGCTTCAAACCACTCGATCGGGTGCTGAGCTATAAGGCTGGCTACAAACATGAGGGACGGCAACTCTTTCACGAAGACTAACAATTGCATGATTGTCTCTTATAGGATGCCAGAAGACTGTATGGATTCAAAGTCTTCGACGAATGCCGCGGACCAGGGCCATGTTGATGGCATTATCCGCTCTGCTCTATTTGCCTGCACGCATTACTAGAAAAAGCGACGTCCCGACTAGACTGAATTTTACGCGCTGCCCTTTGACGAGATGATAGTGATAGTAACACATGAACTTCCTCCGTCCACCTCCAAATGAAACATGGGGCCGCTTTTTCATGAAGCACACGTTGACATGAACATACCACAGTAGTGTATTGCCTGCCATCTTAATTCGAACGCACAAATGGAGGTCGTCACCGTAGGCACGCACGAAGCGCGCTGGAATAGTCTACGACAATGATAACGTCGGGTTAGAAAAAACATTCAACTCGACTTCCACAACGGCTGACGTAGCTATGACACGTAAAGAACAGAAGCGGCCAAGATCCTTTGTCAATTGATTTCTTGCTCTTTTCTACTAGACTTTTGACTTGGTTCGCTTTTAGTTGTCAAGTGTG
The DNA here is from genome assembly GCA_006891605.1 of Pleurozium schreberi. Lineage (NCBI taxonomy): Eukaryota > Viridiplantae > Streptophyta > Bryopsida > Hypnales > Hylocomiaceae > Pleurozium > Pleurozium schreberi. Next base: position 19,106 of record VACF01000296.1, on the reverse strand, counting down.
TGTTCACCAGATAAAAGACTTCAATAACAGAGATACACTGCAAGGACTGACGAGGACGGCTTCTACTGTAGACAACATGAGCAAACTTGTAGAAGTCCACGGCACCGTCTATTGAGCACATGCATACTACAAATCTGTAAGTACATATAGAGCTGGACAAGATAATCAACTGAGGATGAAAGAAACCACGGGCTAACATGAATGTGGACTGCTGGAATTCACCATGCATTTCGGCGATGACTTGCGCATGGTCTTCTCAAACGATCTATCTACCACCATTATTCCTCCTCGTCTTCCACGATTCGTATACTGTCAAAAATGAGCGTAGATCCAAGCAAACGTGCTGCAATGGAAGGATGGTACGTAGAGGATGGACACACATTAGGAGAAGTATGAGACCTCCAAAAGGTTGTTAGAATGAATCAACCGCAAGGCCCTGTGACATTACAATTTTTTTTTTTTTAATTTAATTAAATTTTTTTTAAATTCATAAAAAATAAAAAAAATAAAAAAAATAAAAAATGATTTTTTTTATTGAGAATCTAGTGCCATGCAGTATTTCTTTTTTTTTTTTTTTTTTTTTTTTCCATAATAGCACCGCGGCCTTTTAGAACTCACAACCTTTTGGAGACCTCGTACTTCTCCTAATGAAGGAAACTCGCTAGTTGTTTTGAAGGAGAAGGATTGCAAGTTCGCTACATACTAATCAGGGATTTTTCCTGGGGCAGAGACAAAGAAGGCAGTTCATGTTCCGGAAATAATGCCCTTTCTGATTAAGTGCTAGCCTTATCTTACATGCACTGAGAGGTGGCGTGATTTGGAGTACGCAAATCAAATATGCTTTTATGGCTGGCAATTTCCTAAGATCTGCAGATTTGTTTGGGAACTAAGCCTTTGTTTCAGATAATGCATTGAGTGACATCTTCCGATTCTGTTATTCACATCCTGGAGTTTCAATCATTGTGAAGGTGATGTCGACATGACAAGACGATTAGACATGCACTGAGTGCATTTACTTCCAAAGTTGACTATGGAAGTTCTTTCTTCCTTGCTAAATATTCAATCCAAAAAGTGTAAAAWTTTTGTGGGCTTCCCAATCCCACATCGTCTACAATTGTGCATCAAAACACTAGAATGATAATGTGCGTCAAAAATACTGGAGGCTGTGTGGAAGGCGAACATTCTCAGTTTGGTTGGCTTTGCCCGACCGTCCAGAACTTGATTTTTCCCCATATATAGTTCCGAGATACCCTTCCTGCTAGGACGTCGGTGAAACAGGAAAAGATTATCACATGTTGGGACCCTCTCACTTGACATTAGATGAATGAATTTCTATTGGGATGAAAACATAAGATTTCATCCATATATTCAAGGTCTCATCTACTTGTCAGATGTAAATCAGATCCTCATAGTAGTGAAGATTGCTCATGGCACTGCCTGCAATGACATGGGAAGATAAAAACTTGCTTCTTAGTTGGTTCATTACATGCACAAGTTAAGCTAGTTGACTTTCATCCTAGTAATACTGAAGATGCCATTTGCTATTCATGAGGTATATACTATATAGCTTGAACAATGAATAGTATTCCACTTCTGAGTTTACCCTTTCCTGATAATTTTGTTCCGCACTCGGTCAAAAATTTTCACATTTCAGTACTAAAACATGCATAGCTATACTTTCATACTTTTCACATGTACTAATGTACATCTATAAGTACTTTCCATTTTTCCATAATCACAAACAAAAATTTGATTTCTGCAAATTGTTGTGAGGACATTACAAATTTACAATATGGAAATCATTGTAATTACACAAACGCAGGTTGGAATAAAAGGAGATTTACTAAAAAAGAAAAAGCATGTAACAACCATCTTAGTGTAGAAGATGCGCTGCCCCGGTGCGTTGCTTGTATGCTTATACAAATAGCACTTTAATCAGTTTCATCTACAGTTGGAATATATTTAGATTTTACTATACTGTTTAAAAAATGTCTCAGTATTCACCATTTTCATTTTCTAGCTTAAGAAAAAATGGAAGTAAATGTACATCATTGGAACTCCATTTTATTTGGGAACTACAAAAGGACCAACCTGTAATTTTCTGAGCTATTTAGCAATTATGGACAAGTATATGTGACTAAAAACTTCCATGTTAAGGAACCAAAGTTTTATAGAGGGGTGGGGTGAGGAATATTTTTTGTATGCACTACATTTCATGACACTTCGAAATACCTATCAAAAGTTCTGGCCGGTTATGCCATTTTCCCCCAAAAGTAGGCAACCCGTCCCCATTTCAAATTTTTTTTTATTTACAAACAAAATTTGGTCCAACTGGTTTTCTGAAGTTGTATATAGACATGGAAACCTAGAAATTAAACCATTTATATCATTGAATTTAAAAATATGTGGATTTAGGTTTTGAGGGCAATTCCACATGTTGTACTCGAAAATAAACTTTAAAGTCTCCATCGTAGTCAATTTTCAATACAAATGGGGAACAATTAAAGCATACTCTATAACTTGTTTCTTATAACAGTGCTGCCACTGGGATTGTCATTTTTTAATTCAACTGCAATTTGTCTTTTGAATCATTATGTACTATTGTTTAAAAACAAAAGAATCCCTAAAGGACCGAGGCCTGCATTTTTAAAAAAAAAATACACATTGAAAATTAGTTTCTTTTGCACATGTAACCACTAGATCTTGACCCTTCAAGGACTAATAAGACACAATGTGTCCTCTTTAAAGTTTTCAATGGCAATTTCTTGGGAGGGTGAAACAAATCTCAATATTTTGTAAACTCAGATTTTGTAGATAAAGAAGTTTTCATACTTCTTGCATATTCCGATTTTCTAATTTTGAATGTAAAAAATAGATAATAATTTATTTAGGTTATGAATAGTAATATCAGTTTTGTTTTTCAAAAATTTATGAATATATACATTTTTATGAAATTTATAGAACCCAATATGGTTGGTTTTGACTTTCTACTTTTCATGTTTGAAAATGTGTAAAAATTTGAGAGAGTTTTTTATTTTTCAAATCTTCAAACAAAAGAATACAAAAATTTCTTTGGATTCCAAATAAAAAATTTTCAGGGGTAAAAATCCTTCATTCATCTTTTTAAAATTATATACTCCGAAAACTGCCTTTTTTGCCTTTGAAGTTGATAATCCTAAATTGTTATAATCTAAAAATCTAACGGTTAGAATTCTCTACGATTAATTCTATGCATACTATGTAAAGTAGTCTTTACTTTTGTATGGTTAAAACTAAAAAATTTAAGCACATCTCTATGCAAAAAAATATCAAAGTGGGACAATTCATTGAAATACTCCATTGTCAAAACTATGTTAGTCCTTGAGGGGTTAAACCTAAGTACTATGAGCATACGTAAGTAAAGTTTCACCAATTTTGACCACACAGATTTCCATATATCTGCATTCAACCGTTCAACACATGCAGTTCCTTGACTTTGCTTTTACCAAAAACGCTCCAAAAGCACATACCAATTTCTTGGAATACAACTTCTTCGGACACATGTAACTCTAGGATCTTGTATTATGCTTACTTGATAACATGGAAAAACAATTTCAGAAGTTTCCACAAATTAGATGGCGAGATATTAGCATTCCACTTTCACCAAAATCATTGTTTTGGCACTTCAAAAATTGGGCATCTGAACTTCAGTATCTCACTTTTCTGTGGAAAATTGTCCAAAATGGTGGTGCTTCTTTAGATTCTTATTTCTAGACAAGTTCTCCACATGCTTAAATTTTTTTTTTTTTTTTTCTAATTGTACAACGTACAGGAAATCATTAGTAAGTGCAAAATACATAGTAGAGGATGATTCGAAATAAAAATTTATGAATAATTTAATTTTGGTATTTCAAAGTGCCTATTTCAACGTTTACAATGTTGTAATAAATAATTTAAATTTTATGGTCTGATGTTTTCCCAAAAATATGGAACATTCAGTCAGATAGAGGACGTCCAAGTTTATTATGAAGTAGGGAATCCATAACTCCCTGCAAACCAGAAGACCTCATAACTTTGGAGTCATTGATCACATTGGAATGATTCAAAGATTTTCGTGTACATATAATCTCAAAAAAATCAATTTCAATTTTTGGTAGATGAATTTTTTTTTTTAATTATCTGCCTAGACTGCCCGCTCATGACAAAAGTTACATATTAGGCCATAACTTTTTACTCATATTTCTAAATATCAAGAAATTTTGTGCATATATATGAACAATATTCCTCACACCAATATTCTATTAATATTACAGCCTAAAAAATGTAAATTTGTAGTTATACATACCAGCTCGAAATTTATATGTTGCCAAAAATGCATGTTTGTCCATTAGGGGATTAAAGGGGAAACAACAAATTTTGCAGCGCATTGCGGGACTAGGTTATTTGACTTTGAAGATTCTGAATTCCAATTTTCGGCACCACTGAGTTTTTAGTTTCAAATCTTTAAAGTGGAGAATTGAGTTCATGGTCTAAGAATAAATTAAAAATATTAAAAGATCATACATTTCTGTCTTTATGCAAGTGTTAAATAGCAGTATATAAAAGATAGAACAACAATTTGAATTCGTTATCTCTCTAAGATGTAATTAAAATGCACTAATGCCACACTACTAGAAAACAACGTCTAAATCAATAGAAGACCAACACTTATTTGTTGATTTGGGTACTACATTGACCACATTAACATGTAGGTGTGAACTTATGAAAGTGTTCGCAAATCAACACATTTATGTTGTCTTTTTGTTGTACTTCTTTTATGTTGATTTAGACAATATATATTTTTTGCCAAAGGAAGCTGAAGTTTTTTATATGGAATGGATAATGACTTATCAAACATGATTGCTAGATATACTTGTCCTATTTTTGGTTCTTTTGACAACTAATAAGTATTTTTGTGCTTGTAAGTTTTGCACCATTTGTCCAAATTCTATGGAATCCAAAATAAAAGTACTTGAAAAAAATCATTCTCCAATTTTAAATCATCCTCCAATTTTAAATCATCCTCCAATTGGATGCGTACTATGGTCATTGAGAGGTATTGGTCCTATTTTTGACCCAAAAATGCAAATTTTAAGCTGTAGATTGAAACGCATGGATTTCTTTTGAAGTGAAAAAATCTCACATAGATATTTTCTGAAATAATATACAATCTACCTTTCACATGTCCTCAAAGTGTAAACTTAGCATCTTAAAACTAATCTTGGACACCCCATGCAATACCCATCACGCCTCACTTAGCATGTTAAAACTAATCCCTGGCCCCCCCATGCAATACCCATCACGTCCCACTTAGCATGTTAAAACTAATCCTACAAGTGTATTGTTGTGTTTTTATTCCTATGTGATTTCTAAAATGTCTAGTTTAAATTTGCACAGTCACAAATTTAAAAAAAAAATGATACAAACTTAATAACGTATACAACGTTGTCTATTTGTTTGAATTAGAGAAAATTCTTACAAGCTCAAGCCTTGGGAATTTTGGGATTAATCATTCACAATTTGGTGTTTTCCAAACTCAGCAGACTTTAGCGGCTATATGAGCATACAAAAATAGATTTTATTTACATATTCTGAATGAGTAAAAGTTGGAAAATGAATTTAAGATTCATATCCAAAAAACCGTTTGTGCTTTTAAGTCTTAAATCCGTTCCCAAAAATGGAGCTTGTCACCAAAAACGCATGTTTCTTCGATGGATTATTCTAGGAAGCAAAATAAATCATGCGGACCGGCTTTTTTCCCTTGGAGAACTATAAATATTGCTTTCATACATGAGTTCTATCATTTTYTGAGGGGAAACTATTTCTTCACGAAGTTGTCCAAAAAAAAATTGTCCATAACATTCTCATTATGTTCTGTACCAAGGTCAGATGCTATAAAACACATGATATTCAATTTCTCTAAAACATACTATGCCTTAGGCATGTTGTGTAGGCTTTTCAAATACTGGTGTATTTTCAGATGTTCTAATGTATGTGCTGCCCATAGCGGCTGCTTCTCAAACAGGCTCTGAATCAAGCACATTGGGTTGCAAACCTGTAAAATCTGCATCGTTGCAGAACGCGATGACTGTGGGCACGGCCGCTTGAATATCGAGTTCCTTACGTCGACCCCAAACGTCTGTCCTACACACTACCTTCCATCTGCGTCGTATAGTATCATCTGAGAAGAACACTTGCTGACAGTGTAGAGGGAAGGCGAAAGAATCCACGTGCACCTTTCCATCCATCCGGTTGAAATTTGCAACACAGAAGCCGTAGTCGTCTTGCACAATGTTTGGATATCGATGATCACGTGAGGCCCGTACCCAATCACACACCAAAACGGTAGTGCAATGATTTTGGTAATCCAACTCAAGAATTTCTTCAATGTATCCCACATACTCATCAGTGCTCTCAATGGGCCTTCCATTGCAAATCCCCCAACTAAGTTGACGAGTCAAAGATGCTGCAACATATGAGTCCCGTGTTACCAATCCCCCTTTACAGCTACGAACACGCAAATGCATGTTAAATGAGTACATTTGGCGATGTGATGTAGCAGAACGCTCCGGTGGCTGGGCGTAATGCTTGACATCGTCATGAACGTAGTCTCCTACAGTCTCAGCATCTTTCACATTTGATCTAAGCCAATCCGGAAACAATGCCAAGTCACTCAACTCCAGTGGATATTTGGGCACCACAGATGGACGACGACGTGACTCCACTCAAAAAGCCTCCCGTCCTTCCCATCGTTGACCTCTGGCAATAACGTACTTTCTATTCCATACATCCAAAAAATGAGCAATTCAAAATTATCTATGTGGGATAAATTTTTGAACAATTGAAGCGTCACCAACGCTATTGCAGACAAAACAATGTAGAACCTTTAGTTGAAATAATGGTGAGTACAACAATTGTCTTCCRCCACTAGGAAAAGTAAAGCATGTGAATAGTTGCAATAAGAAAAGTTGACTTCACGCTTATAAAAACCATTTCRCAATGATTATCTAACACATTATAGAACATAATTATACAACAATGATGTTAAAACAGAAAATAAAGGTGGGTTCTTACTCACGCCAAGGTTCCAAACATGGTGCTTTTGTCCAAGACAAAAGCGTGCGCATAACTTCGTACTTCATCAGACATTTTGCGCTTTTGGTGTTGCTGGCTACTGAGGACTTCATCAGTCATGCGAACATCTTCCATGGAATCCCACACACGATGTGTAGTTCCTCTATACTTCTTCATGTATTCAGTGCAGAAACCCAATGCGTCCTCCATTTGGTAACCTTCGGCTATGCTACCTTCTGGATGTGCTAATGCCCTAACATGATCCTTTAATGTCTTCATGTACCTTTCAATGGGATACATCCATCGACAATGAACATGGCCACACAAAAATAATTGTTGCACAAGATGTACAGGAAGATGTGTCACGATGTTCAAAAATGTTGGTGGGAACTCCTTCTCCAGCATGCATGTTGCCATGACAACGTCTCGCATCATGTTATCACGATCTGATTGTCGTATTTCTTTTTCACATAGCTTCTGGAAAACTCTGCAAATCTTTATGATGGCCAATCGTACATTTTTGTCTAAAACGTGTCGTACCGCTACTGGGAGGATCTAGAAAACGAACACCAAATGTGAGACAATCAAGAATTCAGAATTAATGCAATCAACATGTATTTCATTTGCAAAAGCTTTTCCAACTATTACTATACCTTTTTCAGCACTTGCCTTTAAGTAAGGTTAATTTTCATAAATTCATTAAGGCTTTAGAATGCACTAGTATTGATATAGACTATTTGAATTGACAAGTAGGATGTTAATTAGTAAACAATCACGTACCAGGTACACACTTACATATTTGTAGATGCTGAAGATTGTGCATCACAATGAAGATGTGCCTTATGGCCAAATTGATTTATTTTTAAGACTATATGGTAACTTTCAATACATGGTTTTCAACAGTACCTACTGCATCAAGACATGATCCTATAGTTTTATGTCCTATAGTTTTATTTTTTTCAAAAAACACTAAAAAGGATTCGATGGCTTCATGGAGAATTTCAATGCAAAGAAGTCAAACAAGAAGAAGCCCAAGAAGAAACAACCTGAAAAGGAGCATAAATCAAACATAGAATCTCATGTAAGCCAATTTCCGCTTGCCTTCTATTATTTGCATACATTTCACGAATACTTTCGACCAGTGTTCTTTGAGGTGACCAGCAAAACCAGTTCTTAGCTACATGTCACCTGCTTATTGTGAATGTTTCGACATCCTATGTCATTGTCCGACCTGTCTGACTCGCCAATGGTGCAGATGCATGAAGCCATGGGCAGCGACTGGCTTGCCACTGGCCAGTGCCCAATCGCCAAATCATTCAGAGCCGTGAGTGGTGTCCTACCTCTAGTTTCGAAGATGCTGAAACTRCCAACAGGAATGAAGTACAGGTGTCCCCCTGCCATAGTCGCTGCTCGAGCAGCGCTAGCCAAGACGCCTGCAGTGAAAGCACTGAGGCCTCAAGCTTTGCCAACAAAGGTGTTGGCAATCGGCATGCTAGGGATGGCTTTGAACGTGCCACTGGGAGTGTGGCGAGAGCACACAAAGAAGTTTTCTCCCCAGTGGTTTCTGGCTGTCCACGCCACCATTCCTTTCATTGCTATGCTTCGCAAGGCCGTGGTGATGCCCAAGTACGCCATTGCCTTCACCATTGGTTCTGCAGTTCTGGGACAAGCGGTGGGGGCTCGTGCTGAGAGGCTGCGGCTAGCGAACCTGCAATCGTCTACCATCACGGAGCCATCCCAATTAACAGTTGAAGCTTCTTCACCTGCAGCAGTTACTGCACCAATCTTGGGCCAGGCAACAACCAAAGTGCACTTCGAGGCTCTGCCACTCTTGGATCTGGCAAAKATCAGCACTACTGATGTGTATGCAGAGTCCTTGCCAATCATAGACCWGGCGACGACCAACMCTACTGATGTGCRTTCAGAGGCACTGCCAACAATCGTGGAGCAGGCCGAATTTGACATTACCAGTTTCCATTCAGAGGCCTTACCCCGTGTTGAGAAATTGGCTGCTCAAGATGAGCACCCTTCGTTACCTACGAAATTCTTGTCAGTATCAACACCAGACTCAGTGTTGGAGAGAAACAGGTCTGCTCTTATTCATCACAAGCAACAGGACTCGTCAACTGATTCKTCTGCTGATGTGGGTTCGCCGATAGGCGTTCAAAAGAGATTGACAGGTCTACAAAGCCCTTTGCAATGTGGCTCAGAGGCACTTGTGAGTTGCTCCATGAGCTCTTCTTCTCAGCCAACATTGGTTAGTTGATGTTCCCAGCCTTCATGTTACAATCAACTTCATTTGCTGCCTGTTTCTCTTCTTGATCTCGCACCTCATCAATAGTGTGCAGGACAGATCCTGGGTGGCATTAGAATTTGGCTTTGAGTCAYGAGGAAGTCACTATGTGGATGTGACWTTCAAACACTAAATTTGCCATRATTAATAAGACAATCCACAGGCTCGTTGCTTGTTGGGTTAGCGTTGCCATTTGGCTTCTCTCTTACCTTTTTTGGTGACATTGTTTGTTGTGTTTTTGCGGGTACCAGTATTATGCAAAGTCTTCTGAAAATCGTGCTAGTGTATTAGTGTATTTTTGAGTCACACCTCTCCGACATAACTTCATTCACGGAAGTGATAGAATGTAAGCCAGGGTATGAGTCATTGTAGACTGTTGGAAATAGTGGCGCAATTTTTTCAGCTGTTTACGGAGGATTATCCTCGTGATGTTTCTCGGTAGCTCCTGGATGATGGCCATTCCTGTAGAACAGAATCCTGATACAATTGTGGACCTTTAGTTCGTTGCTCACATTGAGACTTCATCATATTCACAAATGTTTTGTGTGAAAGAACGGCAAGTCGTTGTTTTTAACGTAATGGTTTTCCATTTGTTAAAAATAAAAAATAAAAAAATAAAAGAACAGGTCCAAGGTATAAGGTAGGAGCACCCAATGCTGTTAGTGTACCTAATTTACCTAAGGTAAAACAGCCCATTACGGACTTTCTACCCATTATAGACCCCTAGGAATGAGCCCATTACAGTTTTCTTCCAAAGAATGAGATTTTGGCCACAATCAATGTCTTAGGTACTGGAATGGGGTGATTAGTGACCATAATAGGAACTTTCAGCTTTTCAGTGTTAATTCATTATAGGAAGTGATTCTTCCAAGCCTTCTGTGTAGAGTAGAGAATCTATAATTGCCTGCAAACAAAAACTCCTCATAACTTTTGACTCATTAATCAAAATGGAATGATTAAAAGTTTTTCATATACCTATAAAAATGTAGAAAATCAATTTTAAATTTTTATTTTTGAAAATGATTTTTATCAATCTACCTAAATTGTGCATTTACAATAATAAATAACACATTAGGCCATAACTTTTTACTCATATTTCCAAATGTCTTGGATTTTAGTGCACATGAAAGAACATCCTCATCTACACCTTGTACTAAAGTTTGGGCCTAAAACACGAAAATCTCTATTCACATGTATTTGCTCCAAATTTCTATGTTGCCAAATTTAGTCAAGTTGGTCCTTTAGGGGTTAAGTGGTTGAGTCCTTCTATTCCATTGAGGAGATAGTGAATCACATGTGTTGTCAGGAAGTCTTCTAATCAAAATACTATGGCAGTCCTTAGATTTGGGGAGCAAAAGTAGACCTAGTATTGCTTGCCTTCTAAAACTCCTATTTGTTCCCTTGAAGACAAAATGGATTTTGGATAGGCTCCTATGGTCTCTATTTTTGTTGTGATTTATAAAACTTTTTCTGAAGATAAATAAACACGTTAGTATTTTAGAACTACAATTTTTATTTCAATCAATGTCCAAGAACAAAAGTTATGCTATTCTAACTCCTAAGCCCAAAATGAAGTTTGGTGGGCAACATTAAAAAACTACCAAAATACAAAATCAAATTTTTAAACATTGTTTTTCATAGAAGTATTTTTTCCAATACAAAAAAACTTGATGCATTCTATTTGAATTAGCAAGGAGAAAATCATGGATAATCTTGTTTTGTGGGAGATGTAAGCATAATCTTGAAAAAATTACATTTAGGGTTCATTTTTGAATACAAGTTTTACAATTTAAAAAAAAAAAAAGTTCAATAGAATTTTGTTAGATTGCTAAAACAACCTCATAATTGAAATTAGTGATTTTCAATTTCATCTTAGAATTATTAACAGTTTATTTTTTCCTTCAATTCCATGAGTATTTTTACTTAACTATTTTTCAAAAGATGAAATCGAGTGTGTGTTTTTCATAATTTTTTTTCTTAGACTTTCAACCCAATTCTTCAACATAAGAAATTAGGAATTCAAATTTTATTCACTTCAAATGCAAATATCTTGCAATCCATTTTGTCAAAGTTCTTGAAATTTCCTCCACACATTTTTATACTAGTCTAGTGCAAGATTTGACAAATAAATGAGCAAAAGATAAGAATTTCTAAAGTTTTCTACACTTTGCAATAGAAAATAATGGCACTTTTGAATGTTTTTGATAAAAAAAATTGTCCTGGGAGTTGATTGTAGAAGGACAATTTGGCCATTGTGTATATTGTCGTTTTTGATACCATGTAAATCATTTGCTTAATTGAAAACCCAAAAGCACTCATTGGAATCCAAGTACGATGCAAGACCTCCTCGTTTTGACTCTATTTATGCTTCTATGATGACCCAAAAAATCTATCAATATTTCACGCAAAATTCTAAAGATGAACACTTGCACTTTTGTCCTACATAGAAGGATTCTTCTAGGGTTAAGGATTTAACCCTCGAATGTTTCCATAATCATTCTGGAAATCATGTTCTATGGTATTTGTGTGAATCATTTGCTTATAACCCTTAAAAGAAGTTAAGGCTGGAAAAAAGCTCGATGGAAGACTTTATTGTTCAATGTGAAAACAAAGAATGCACCTATTGATTCAATAATTGGAGCAATTACGGTGACTACCTTGGTCATGGTTGGGGTGCCCCCCGTTTTCTTGGGCCCTCAAAAAAACGTTGATTTTTTAAAATTTTCCACGCATGATAAAATTTGCAAATTTTTAATTCATATTTGCAATCAGAAGCCCAAAATTCGTTAGCAAGACTGAACCAAGCACAAAATAGGGGGCTTTTTTTTACTTGCACCCCTAGAATGACTTGGAGTGGTAGAGGGAGGGGTCCACTTCAACCTGTCTTCGACTATCTCTCTTAAGGGTTAAAAAACCTCAAAAGCATTGATTTGAGGTAAAAATATAAGAGCATGGCCACCGTTACACTGCCAAATTTGACACACTCATATTTTCCTTCTAATTTTAAAGGGCCCTCAATTTCCTTGTCCCTCACCGGTGCTCACCAAACACAACCCATAAATAGTAGAAAGACCACTCATCAAGTATACTGAATAGGGGTATTAAGGGGACCTATACTAATTAATTGACATTTTACACTATATAAATATTTACCTTTGTTGTACATCAACAGTGACTGAACTCTCCGGGGGTTGTACATCATGATTCGAACATCTACAATTTCCCTCATTTAGTCCCTTTAATTGTTTGGTTCCCTTAATACCCTTATTCAGTGTAGAATGAAGGATAAAGCCACTACACTTAGGATGAACAATGATTTCAAGGGTCACTAGTGTGCCTTGTGCCGTTGCCACATGCAAAATTAAAGTAAATGTAATTTCTAATTTTTAAAAACCAAAAATAACTCAAAAATCAATAACTTTCACTCCGTAGGTTGAAATGCCACGAAATCAAGCCCGTGCACCCCTCCTCGCCGAGAGCTTTCCGACGGTACCAAGCATGCCACCGGGGGACGCATGGTCCGGGAGATCTCAACATAATAAACAAAACAAAACAAACAAACAAACAAACAAACAAACAAACAAACAAACAAATTTAAAGGATAAATTCCTTGACTCACGAGGATGGAGTATGAAGAGAATATTGTGAAGGACATGTAGCACTTTTCATCCACATTTGATGCGCTTTTCATTCACATTTGAAGAGTGTCAGACCTACTTAGAGCATGTTTGAGCAGCCCCACAACAACATGCTGAAGGAAATCAATGCTGGAGGACATTCCTCTCGCATATGTAAGATCAACAGTCCAAAATATTTAGAGGGCTGCTTCACCATGTTGCTGACGGAATGCTCTTACTGACGGAATGCTCTTCCTGAGGGAATGCTCTTCCTGAGGGAATGCTCCTATGCAAGACTTCTCTTTTCACACAAATTTCAAGGAGAAACTTCTGCACTTCAATTCTGTCTTCCTGTGCAGCCTGACTGAGGACATAGAAGCAGAAGGATTCTCTGCCATCGTCCATCGGACTCTTTTCGGCGGCTGCGCCGTTCCAGGGTTACTTACTACTAATAATGTTCATGGGTTCATCCCCACTCATCTCTCCCGTCTGTGATTCCATCAAATGGAGTCGCCCCTCTAATCCGCTTTTCTGATTTTGCGGAAGAAGGATGCCGCGAATCCAACCGACGTGACGCACGAGGTAGCTATGGTTCAGGCAGGACTGTGGTCGCACGCACTCCACCACCAGTACCGGTGGTTTGGTTACAGGATTGGATTCGGAAGGGCCTTTCTAACATCAAGGGATGTTATGCACCCGCTTATCCGATTCATCATCAACAGCCACAAGTAGTTGCATTTGACTGAGAATTGAAATGCGAACGGCGTTTGCGTTACGGATACAAATTGGGTCTGCGAAAGTCAAGGCTCAGCGGGGGGCGCGTGATTGGAGTCGTAAGTTTTTCTATTATCCTTTGCGTAATATTCACATTTGCTCACACTAGTTTCTTTTTTTTTTACGTTTTGACATCTTAGGATAAGGTAGGCATCCTGAAAGTGCCACAAATTGGTACAGTGCCTAGTTTACTGTTATAAGGCTGGTCAGATTTTCATATTGTCTTGTTGGCAAGTGAAAGAAAGAAAGTTCCAATGCACCAAAGAATGCAACATTTGGATACAACATGATGCAAAAGTTATGAAGGGTCAAAGTTTGATTCTAAAAGCGTTTCTTCCATATAGGTACATAACTGAATTTGGAGATGTACAGAGTGTGTGAAGATGGCTCTTTTAGTTTAGTGGCGCTTTGGGGTTACCTACCTTACATCCTTTGGCAGTGATTAATCTTAGTTCCCTTTCACAAGATTCGCTTTAGCCCATTAACCGAACTGGAGAAGAACTCTAATTGGAACAAAAACTAATATTGAAATATATGTTCTCGGTGTGTGCTCGTGCAGCTCCACGGATTATTCTTGCTGACAGTCAAGACCTGTACACTTTGTAAGGTCTTGCACACAACCGGCACCACGTCAGGAACTGCAGACGAGGACTGCGTTCAGATGGTGTCAGTTTTTTTCCTGATGGAGAGGAGGCAATCGAATTTTTTTTCAGCAAAGTCCAATCGCAAGCAGTCTTTACAATCCTACACAAAAAGTTGGGGTGCTCGGAACCAGGCAAGAGATCACTCTGTGAACATGGTTTTTTTTTTCATCTTACGAGGATTTTGCTAGTTCAACAATTTACACATTGATTCCTCCGACATGGGATTTAGGGTACAAATTTGATCTGCAATTTTGTGAATTGGAGTTTTAGTTCAAATTCTTACTGTTCGATCCAGGATTCTTTTTTCTTCAAATGTCATAAATTTTTGCTGCAGATTTGTCGGTGCAACAATTTGCACTCTTGACGACGATGTCTCGTCAACTTTTTATGTTTTACCCATAAATCGTCTGGGAAGCCCAATTATGGTAGTGCTATGTTTTTTTTTTGGGTCTATTTCACATAAAAGGTGCATGAATTGAGGTATGTCCTGGTGACAAAATTTTGTCCTCTTGTTTAGTAGGATCCCATGCATGATTCTTCATGATTCTTCCATTTGGATCATTATTGCACTTAGTACATGTTTGGGAAACCCACAAAATGGTCACGTATAATATCTATACGATGTTTCTATTTGAGATTGATTTGGGTTAGATGTTAACATGACACCCAAATGAAAGATGCTATCCATTTAACTATCAATCATTCACTCCATTGGTGCTTGTCTTGCCATTTTATAGTATTCTTTTTGTAATTGAAATAATAACTTTGAAACTTGTTGTTTACAGTTGACGAAAAAATCTGAGTTTCATATTTTGACTCTAAATTAACTACAGTACACTAATGATGGTAAATAGTGTTATCCATACTAACTGTTTTAGAAATGCTATAAGTTTCTACTCTTCATGAATATTTTTGCGGAGTGCATGGATCCTAACAGCACTATAGTTGGGAAAATTTTGTACCTATAGTTGGTAAAAATAGTCATTAAGAGTAAAAACTTTTGGCTGTTTTAAATCAATTAGTGTAGGTAACACTATTTACCATCATTAGTGTAATGTAGGTGAGGCTATGGATTCGTTCACCAACAAGGCCTTTGAGAGGGTAAACCTAAACCTTTTAACTGTAGTGTTGTCCACTAAAAACTTTTGGCTAATTTTAAATCAATTAGTGTAGGTAACACTATTTACCATCATTAGTGTACTGTAGTAGGTGAGGCCATGGACTGGTTCACCAACAAGGCCTTTGAGAGGGTAAACCTAAACCTTACGGAAAGAGTTCTCAAACCCCGGTCCATCCTCAAAAATTGGACCGCGCCCTGCTTTTGTCTGCAGAATGTGCACAAACACGGGTTAACTGCGTGCACCAACCCTAGAGCAGATACAACAACACGAATTGGTAACTAATAAGATCACCACAATATTAACAAAAAATCTCCTAAAGTGTGAAAGGAGCACCTAATTGCGACACTCCAAAATCTTGCACAATGAGTGCGTACTGACTTTGAGAATGTAAACCTCAACTGCATCAGAACTTCTGTGTTAGTCTTAGATCATCTATGCATACAAAACTGAACACCCTTGTACCATTTGCATATGGTATCCATTTCTAATATTTGGAAAGAAGAGACTTACAGGAGCAGGAACAGGGAACGTCAAATTGGAGAAGTTGTAGCTGGTGGTCAAACCGACGTTGCGCAAAAACGGGCACAACTCCACACCTAGGTCGGACACCTTCATATCATCATCCCACCTCATCCTCTCACCTCGAGGGCACCAATCGGAAGTCATATGGAGTGCGCTTCAAACCCTAATCCCACTCAAACCAAATCCGTCAAACAATTCTCAAATTCTACCAAATTCTTCCAAAGCTTGTCCAAGCAGACTTCCAAGCACTCTTCCAAAAATCTTCAAACTCTTCCAGCTCTTGCAAACTCTGTTTAAACTCTTGCAAGCTCTTCCAAACTATTCAGGTCTCTGTACGCCTCTGTCAAGAATTTCTTGTCACGAGAACAAAATCGGATTGTCAGCAATCAAAGCTCCCGTGGTTGCATGTTGCGAAGGGGCGGTTCTTGTTTGGTTGCGCGTTGGGAAAGAGTTAAGATGAAGAGCATGAAGAGAGGAATTGGAGAAGTGGGTCTTGTGAGTCTAGCTCTGGCCACGCGCTGCGAGGGTTGGAAGCGCGGAAATGAGACAGACGACAGGAACCCAAAGGCGAAAATGCTCAGYTGCTCACTCGCATGGCCGCCAGATGCAATTCGGAGAACGTGGAACCCGCCCACGTAYGGCGCGTCAGTCTTCTGCATCACATGGTCAGACCGTCAGAGTGAAGACCGGAAGGGGCGCCTACCAGCGGTCGGGATTTGGTACCCGTGGGTGGGCAAGTCGTCGTCACCTGGTCGTCGGCAGGTGTGGAAATGTGGAATACCTCAAGCGGT
This sequence comes from Pleurozium schreberi, assembly GCA_006891605.1. NCBI lineage: Eukaryota > Viridiplantae > Streptophyta > Bryopsida > Hypnales > Hylocomiaceae > Pleurozium > Pleurozium schreberi. The sequence continues at coordinate 2,252 of VACF01000296.1, read as the reverse complement.
GGAATGTTCTAAAGAGCCGCAACTGAATTGCCCCTCCAAATAAACTTCTATTTTTTGGCCACTTTATAATTGTAACTTGAAATTTCTATCATTCTAAGCACATGTCAAATAAGGTAAATCAGCCTATGGCAAGCAAACCACCCAATGAAGACACCTAGGAAATCACCCATTACATTCTTATATCAAACCTATGATAGAATTTTTGCAATAAATGAGATTTGAGCTAATTAGGTTGAGGCCACTATTTAATTATTACCTTAGAGCATCTGCCCTGAGAAGAGTACCAAGCCGGTCTATGCTGGGCTTGGGTTGTTTTAGGACCCCCACTACAAGCACTATGTTAGGCCATGTCACCTTTCAAAGCCCGCTCACTAGTCAATGGACCACTATTGTATCAAAGGATCCTTGTCATGATTGTTTTGTTTGCTTGATTTGGTTTAAGATGTTAGCAAAGGAGTAAAAGTTGGGTACAGTCACCGTTTGGGGTATAGTAGAAGGGGCCAAAAAATCACATAGTAAAAGCAATTTGAAGTTGAATTGTAAAATAAAAAAGATAATGAAGAAGGCTAGAAGAGAATAGGGGAGTCTTTCTCCAATTAATAACCTTTTAAGTATGAGGGGATATTTTGGAAGCAACTCTTCAACAATGGACACCTCTCATACTAGTATAAAGGATGGAGAAACTTAAAAAACGAACAAAAAATACAAAAAAGATTGATTCTCACTCCAATTAACAACCTTTAAGACAATATGAGGGGACGCTTTGGATGGAACTCTTTCAATGCACACACCTCATAGTCCAATAGGATGGAAAAAATCCAAAATAAAATAAAAAATTATATATATAAATAAATAGATATATTTATAAATTATCATAGAAAGATTTACTATAGATGTAATGTAAAAGATAAAGCTTTTATTTTCACTACTACAATTATGTGTAAATGTAAGATCCAAAATTATTTCAAAACAATCCTCCTCACAGTACTAAAGCTATTCAATTTTTTTTTTATAGAAATTCTCTAATAATTGAAGTATTGAAAATTGAAGATTCTAGTCTCTATTTATTGTAAGATTATTTAGAAAGAACTTTAGAAATTAGGTTTAGAAAACTTTATTATGTTGTTTAAAAAAATGATTCTATTCATGTCATCTAGTGAATTCATGTGAAAATTTAAGAATTGTATATTTTGGAATCAATTTTAGTAAACTCTAGTGCAAATCAATGTGTTTGATTGATTTTGGAACTACATATATAAAAAAATAGAAAGTTCTACATGGTCCTACATCTCAAAACAACTGTAGTGATAAAAAATAAAGCTTTACTTTTTACATTGTATACAATAACATCTTTATATAAATAACTATTTTTAGTAAACAATATCAAAGCAATCATTTGAAAGATCGGAAACCGAGAAAAAACATAGACATGGACAATTTTGGCAGGGCTTGAGAGCGGTTATGAATGGGGGACTAGCCCAACACAAGGTAATATTCCTTTTTGTGAGCCTGCAAAAGATAGTTTCCCAAGTTGTTTTTTCAGTGAAAGAGTGGAGATGCTCTAAAGAGACGCAATTGAATTGCCCCTCCAAATAAACTTCTATTTTTTGGCCACTTTGTAATTGTAACTTGAAATTTCTATAATTAAAAGCACATGTCAAGTAAGGTAAATCAGGCTATGGCAAGCAAACCATCCAATGAAGACACCTAGGCTCGGGTGGGACACTCTATGTATATTTTGTGCACCACGTGCGGCGAGAGGGTATTTTTTAGGGGGCTATTTACCTCCTATTGAAAATTAAAAAGACCCCTATAATTACTTATTTTTAAAAAATGGCCTATATTCTAGCTCCCTATCATTACTTATAGTAACAATGGGAATGTAATTTTTGGAATACTATATTCTTTATAAGAGAAAAATTGAATTGAAAAGTAAACATAAAAACAAAAGTGTTAAAAAAAAGAAGCCTCCACAAAATAATGTAAACTCAACCTATTTTCATGCATTTAGGGACAAGTGATTAAAATTCATTGTATGAATGTGAACTAGAAGAAAATAGAGAAAAATAAATACTTGAAATGTGCAACCTTGGAGTGTGTATAACAATTGAGCCAACATTGTTATCTCAATTGTTATGCACACCATTAAACCTCATACCTTAGCAAACATGACACAACAAAGRCAAACCAAAAAAACAAAGTTTGAAAACTATCCAAAACTACACATGAAAGGAAAATTGAATTTGAAAGAG